>BMAO01022996.1:0-101577 GCA_019973975.1 Trichonephila clavata | reverse complement strand
ACTTATTGAAAAATTACAAAAATGTTATGAAAAATATTACTGAATTAATTGAATTACAATAGAAAATTATCATGAAGAAAATATGTAAGAAACAGAAATTGTCACGTGAGATTTTAAGGACGCTAAGCAATATTCCCCCCTTTTCTTCAGTATAGCACCAAAAAATTAGATCAAGCTCCAAAACTTGCAATTCCGCAGCATTGTAACGTTCCGAGAAAAATGTTGAGTTACTGAGACTAAAAAAATAAATAAATTCTCTCTCTGGGATGGTCGAATCTGCTCAAAAAGTCAACCTCTCTCAGGGGCGGTTGCTTTTTAACATCTCAGATTTCCACTGGAATTTCAGCTTCCCTTTGCATTGCTGAAGTTTTGTGTTTATAGCTAATGGCTGTCAGCGTCATGTCAGATGAAAAGGTTTTTACGAAGGTGTTATCTATTTACGATTTCTGTAATGTCAAGAAGTAATTCGGCAATATATATTAGGAGAGCAGTTGTTGATACGGTATAAGTAATTCTACCTGCACAAAGAAGCCGCTTTATAAAGCAGAAGGAGTGAGAACTTGCATCTATTACTAATCAGAATGCTGGATTTGGAGCCTTGAAAATTTGTAGCTAACATCGACAAATTGTCTCTAGCTGTCAGATTCAATTGATTTTAAATTCTGTTTAGCAAGACGTTAAGCTTTTTTCCTTTTCTAAAATTATTTTTAGCGTGAGCGTAGTTGTTTGAAAATTTTTATTTTCAATATGTTTATGCATGTTAAACTTTCGACATCGAAAAGAAATTATGAAGTGGATATTGCAGCACGTGATTTTAAAATTGTCTGGGAAGAACAAAACTTGTTTACACATCAAAAGGCTTCCCCGCCTGTTTGTTTGATATGTTGAATTTGAATAGCAGTGCCAAAAAATTTAATTTGGACCGTCATTTCAAACAACTACATAGTGATTTCAACAGCAAATATCCTATCGGATCAAGTTAGCGAATGGAATTTATCAATGAAAAAAAAGAAATCTTCAACTGGCCAATAATCTTTGTTCCAGAAGAGAAATGACAAAATGGAAACTATGGTGAAGGCTTCTTATGAACTTTTTTTGATGTTAACCCGCAAGAAAAAACCATATTCTGAAGGAGAGGAGATAATAAAAAGTAGCCTTTTAATTTTCGCCCAAAATTTCGGTGGTGTAAATTTCAAAAATAAGGTTGATAAAATAGCTTTGTCAAGAAATACCGTCATGCGTCGTATAGATGACATGGGCCAGGATGTTGGAAAGCAAATTGTCTCTGGATTTCAAAATTGAAAATACATTTCATTAACCTTTGATGAAAGCTGTGATATCGCAGGCAATACGCAGTTCAGCATCTTCTTGCGTTACACGAACAATAATTTTTATGCTGTGAAAGAACTTGATTTGCGCCAACTAGTTTTAACTACTGGTGTGACAATTTTAAGAAATTTAAAAATGTAATTGAAGTTAACAAAGTAGAATGGACAAAATTAGACAATGTTTGCACAAATGAAGCCCCCTGCAAGGTTGGTAGAATAGAAGATTTTGTTGCATTGCTTGAAAATTGTTTTTTGAAGAAAAATTTTCAAGTATATTGTATAATTCATCAAGAAGCTCTTTGTGCCAATGACGAAAGACAAGTTTAAGTCTTTCGTTGCTGACCTCGTGGTGCACTATTTCAACAAAATAAGAGCTCGTGCTCTGAATCGACAAAGATTTCGTACGGTTTTCCCCAAAGAAATGGAAGAAATTGGCGAGTTACTCCTTCATTGTAGTGTGTGCTGGCTTCCCAAAGGAAGTTCACTTGCAAGATTTTGGAGTTAGAGGGAATGTGTGTGCTTTAGAATATCTGGAAGAAAACGATGAACTTCCCAGTGAATGCTCGCTCCTCAGGAGAGAAAATTGCTGTGGGATTTAGCTTTTCTTACGGATATAATGGAAAATTTAAACAATTTAAATTTAAGATTACAGGGAAAAATTATATTTTGTCTACCCTAATTAATCATATATCTTCTTTAGTGAACAAACTTTTTTTTTTGTCTGGATTTAATAGAACAAAAATTAACTCATTTCATATTCATGCAAGAATTATCTGCCAAAGTTAGTCATATTCCTAACTACGATAGATTTAAAAATTTATTATCCATTTTGCAGGATTCTTTCAGTGCCAGGTTTGAGGATTTTAAAGATGATAAAAAAATACTGAATTTTTCACAAATCCTTTTTCGATTTCTTTTCGACATTAATTGTTACCCTCCTCAGGTACAAATTGAAATTATTGACCACATCACCATATTACTCTGAAAAGCAAATAGAAGGAAATTGTTTTTACTGCAAATGATCCGAATTACACCAAATTTTGGAATTTGCGCAGCCAAGCAATTTTCCAAATTTACGTGATTTGGTGGTCAGATATTGTTGTAGGTTTGGTCAGCATGTGTTTGTGAAGAAATGTTTTCTGTTATGAACGCAATTAAATCAAAATATCGCTCAAATTTACTGATATGCACCTAATTTTGTTATCCTTCAAGAACTAATCTAAATGTAGATGATTTAGTTAAAAAAAAACTACAGATTCAAAAGTCACATTAAGAAAGTACTGACTGCTTGCTAATCATTTAAAATTAAATGTTTCAAATTGCTTACATCTTTTTGTACCTAAGCTGATTGATCCTGTAAAAATTTATCAACAATGAAATATAAATTTATACTTTTGTTTTATTTGTTATACTTTTTTTAAAAATATTTTCACTATATAGAACTTACATTTAAAAATATGTTTTTAGTGTAAATTACCCATAATAAGTAACATTTTTTTCACTTTTGCATATTTTTTAGTTTGGTGGAAAAGTTGGAAAAGGCACGCGTAATTTTCTTTTATCAGAATGTGGCACACTTCCCAAAAAGGTTGGCCACCCCTGTTCTAGAATGAAGTACTTCAAAGCATCCCTGTACCTAATTCTTTTTTTAATGTTTGTATATGAATAAAACTTTATAAAACCATTATATATCAAATTTTAAATAACACAATTTTAAAATTTAGGAGAAAGACATTAAAAAAATTTCATAAATTAAACCTCATAATCTTTTATAAAAATTTGTATAAACATATTAAATATTTGTTCCGAATCGTATTAAATCAGAGGCAAATTACAGATTTTAACATTTTATGTAGCTTGTACACATAGCTGTTCAATAAGAGATATTTATCTTTAGAAGCTTACTAATGCATATTCTCGCATTAAAAATAAAAGTAAATAATTTTAAGGCACGTGTGCTGTAAACCCATTAATCTCCGGTTCTATCGAAAAAATATCGAATTTTATCAGTGAAAGGGACGGAACGATCGTTTGTTAACCAAAATATACAAAATAATCTTCCAATAGGTAAATGAATAGGAGGGACATATTGGCAACCGACTTGGTGCCCAATTTAATCACCAAATATTACCAAATTTGGCGACGAAAATAGATGCACCAAGGGATGTCTTAAGACTTTTTGAGGCACTGGGTTTCTGGCACTGCACACACATAAAAGTAGTCTCTCCTGTCATCTTTAAAAGTATACAATATATAGCATGCATTGTCAAATACTCGTACAAACGGTCATTTGAAAGAAAGAAATTTGCATGAATCACAACCTCCCAAACCTAGGCACAAACTGGCTCAATTGATGGCCGCATTTCGACTCAATGAATTGAGTTTTTGCTTATGGTATTAAGCCTATGCTCCTGATCAAGGACAACGGTCATCATATAATAATAGTCTTGCTCTACTTTAGCCAATCGACAATCATTTTGAAATCCCCTGTTTTTCGGAGAATATGAGCTGAAATAATATTCGATCACTAAAATTATTCGGATCTTGATCTTATTAAGGTTGAGTCTATAACAAAATGAGGCCCCCGATGAGGGTGAGGCCCTGGGCCCAGTCGGCCCACGTCTTAAGACGTCCCTGGATGCACCCAGAAAAATCTGGAAGGGATGAATAATTGACGTGAAAGTACTCAAGTTTCCGGAATGGCTTCCCAACCTCTATCAGGACGATGCAGGGAAGCAACTTTGGAGTCACAGCAAGACAATAGTTCATTGGTCTCGTGAGATGTTGTGGGTTTGCGGTGCTACTTGAACTTTGAATTTGAACTATTTAATAGGTTTAAATTATTTCCAGCAAGAAGTAAATCCATTTTATTTGCAGGTTAAGCCCAAAAGAAATTGTGGTTTATTTCAAAAGGCCTACCTGTTAAATGCGTAAATATATTTTTGCATCTGAAAGACGATCTGCAGCATAACAATTGAAGAAATTTATGAAGATTTATTAAAATTTTTATTAAAAGATCTACATCAAAATAAAACCAAATAATAAATTGAGAATTTTATAAATCTATTTTTTTCCAAAAGATTGTTTAAAGTATGTAACATGAGACAAGCTCTTAGCGGTTTCTAACTAAAATAAAAGTAATGAGTTATTATTAAGATGTGTGTTGGGGGAAGAATAATTTAACCCCCACCCCTCAGAAAATGTCATTTATATTAATTTTTTCACATAAAGTACACGAAAAATATTTTTCCGAAGCAAATGCATCTTAATAGAAATAGAATTGTCCAACTGCTAGAATAAAAGGAATTTTTTTAAAAAAAGTGTCATTACTATATTATACATGAATTTAATATCAAATTAAATGTGTGTTAAGCTGACTAAAGATTCAACTTTCTGTTCGTTTTTGTACTCGCTTTGTGCATCAACGTCTTTTTCACATCTTAAAAATCGTGAATTTCCCAGCTTTTTAAACTTTTAATAATTCAAAAGAAATTATTTTATACAATCACTGTTTCAGGAATTATTTAATTGCTCACCATTCTTTTGTGGAACTAGGTGTTACTTTCCTTCTTTGTCGCATTAAATATAACTTCGGGTATTAATATATTCCTTTATTCGAAACAACTTAAATAAGAACGGAAGGTAAACGCGAGTATACATTTCTCTTTAGTTGTAGAAAAATATTTTATTAATATCTCAAAAAAGTGTTACTTTATTATAGCAACAGCATTTGTTCAAAAGATTAAATTTCATTCGAAAAGAATGTAATTTAACTATTTTTTCTGGTTAAAGGTTGTAAATCTCATTTCTTTATTGAATGAGGGTAATCTTTTGCTTTTCATTGAATATTGTATCACTATTAAAAACGCTGTCAATTTATACCTCCAGCCAGGAATTAAAAGTGGTGCGTCGATTTCGTTTCTTTTCAAATATGAAAATATTAAGAGATAATTTTTTCGGTACAAAATTAAAGAATGGGGTTTATATATATATATATATATATATATAAAGCTTATTGTTATTTAGATACTCTATTTCAATTGTTGTTGTGTCCTTCCCGCAGGGAAGGAATGAAAGTTGCCATTGCCTGTGAGACACAGGTTGGACTTCTTAACGATAGATGGCGACACCACCTATCTCCACCTCCACAATTTTGGCATGGAACTGAAAGGGAGGGAAATATTCTCCAGCCCCCTGCACTCGTGGTTTCTGCTGTGACCACCCACAAGAATTTCGGACCCACTGATTTAACGAGCACGTACTCCGTCTATACTTAGTGGTATTTAGTGGCATCGAGCCCAGGCCCTCCGGTCTGGAGTCCGATGCTCTAACCACTAGGCTACCCACAGCCCCTTTATTTCAATTTATAACACATTATGAAGAAAATATATGTTAAAACAACAATAAATTGTTAATTTAGAAAAAAAAACTGAAATCAAATAAAATTTATCTTCTAATGAATAGGATCACACAAATATGATTTTTAAAAGAATCTTTAAATTGGATAGTCTTAGCTACGTGCGAATTCAACCAAATGATAAATCTAATTCAAGAATTCATGAAATGAACAAGAATGTTTCCCTATTACAAACGCATGTTCGTTGACAATACTGTTCACTTACTTCCTACTAATAATTTTCTGAATGTCACAATTTGTGTCTCCTCAATTGGTAACATTTCCTTTCCCATTGGCTATCTAACGCTTTTGTAAAAGGTCGCTGGTTTGGTGGAATACTAAGAGTAAGCAAAAAATTGAAAAGCTTACGGTACAAACATTTTTTAAAGCCTCCTACAACGCGGTACTTGTGCAACGCGATTTCGCTGCAACGCGCTTCAGATATTGAGTATTTTTTTCCATAACTTTTTCTGTTAATATCTACATGTCACAAGTGACGTGTAGATATTAACTCCCACAACGCAATTTCTTATAACGTGGCTTTTTTGAGGAACATCTACCGCGTTGTAGGAGACTTACCTGTACATACTTGTATTGAATTTTATTTTTACATGCGGTATTGAGGCAATTACTTTAGAAAGGTCATTTTGTTTATTTTATAACTTTGGAAACAATTTCTGGAAAAAAATCTATTTATCTCATAAAGTCCAACTTCCAACACCTCGATCGTGTTACAGTTTGGTAGTAAGAACCGAAAGAAATAGAATCACCAATTATTCGATAAAATCGACTAAACGATAACGCTCATGCTCAACTAATGGACCTGAAACTTTGTTTCCATTATTTCACCCTTCATAAAAATATAAAAAATCCTAAATCAGCGGCAGAACATTATAATCATTTTCTCAGTGACTCAGTATTACGGATGAAAAGACAGATGTTTTCTAGAATATTTAAAAATATTCAGATTTATCTGCCACCTTCTCAAACAATATTAATTATACATTTCATTTGTTTTTTATGAATTCAAGAATATACCTATCTCTTTATGAGTTTTGGAAGTAAGATATATGGATTGCTGCGCGATTATTGGAAAAATCAGAATGAAATACCAGGAATCAAGTGTCAACTCTGCGCTGGTGAAATTTGTGACACCGAATAAGCAGCCTTCGATATAACTCCTTATAACTCCTCCTTACATCCGAACCCTCTTGTCTATCTGTAAACCCGGCTAGAAATGTAGGGGGAACAGAATAATCTACAAGCATTATTTCCAATCTAATTTTATTTAATAATTCTTATTATCAATTGTCAAACAGACACAACACAATTCTAATTAAGGTATATGAACTATGGTAGAGTGCAGAGGTGAGATACTCTAATGCGGGGTCAATATTACAGACCTTCAACTGAATCTAAGACAGCTTAAATGCGCTCAATTAGAACTACTTCGCACACTAATGACTAGCTTCTATTTAATTAAGAGCACAGTACCTGTACCTTTAATGTAGCAGATCCTACACTGTAACTTGCAGGCACTCTCTTTGGCTTGTTCAATGTCGTAGGTTCCACGCTCTGCAATCCTTTTACTAATTCTCGAACTTCAAGTTCACTCCTACTTCCACACATCTAACGTATCCACTTCAGCTTGTCAACAGATCACTTGCTCCCTTCCTTACCTTCACTTTCCTTCACTTTTAACTTAACCTCTTACTTCACTCTCTCCTTTTTACAACTCGCGAAAACCGAATTTATATAATATTTCTCATTAACATAAATCACGTTTGGTTTCTCAATGAAAGTTGGTTGAAATAAAATATTTTGTTTTAAAGAGAGAAGATATTAGTAGAATCGTGTATAGATCCGTCACAAATTCATTATCAAGAAATGTTATAAATTGAGGGAGCAGTCAATTTATAATTACTACCCTAAATTTCTAAGACAAATAATTATGTCTCTTACTGCTTGCGATCCGATGTAACAGTACTATAGCATAGGTCTCGACCGGTCTAACTATAGATCCCTGACTAAATATTCTCTTCAAGAACTCCAAGGACTAGTAACTTTGCTAATCTAACTTTAATAGCCAACTTAAGGTAGTGCTTCTCAAACTTTCAATATGTGCGACCCAATTTTCAATCAGTTTTCATCGCACTCCCCTCCCCATACAATAACATTCTATTGAATGCAATAATAATGTACTTTGACGTTAAAGCTACAGCATGACTTTAATTATAAATCGCACAAATTATCAAGGTAAGTATTAAATTTTGCATGTAATTTTGTACGTGACAAGCTCATGGGAGTCAGTATTAATTATTAAACTAGTTCTTAATTTAGTATTGATTTAATAATTATCAAATAGTGTGCAGTACTAATACATGTATAAGTATATTATATAAATGTAAATGAATATTTTATTATTTATTATGTCAGAACATATTTTTTATTTCCTATTAGCGAATTCATAATTTTTTAAATAATCTGTTTTCGATATGCTCGCACCCTCCCCCCACCCCCACGAAGGGTCATCATGTCCCACAATTTGAGAAACACTGGTCCAAGGACTAACTCATACATTCACTTCGCTTGAGCTTAAACAGCCTTTAAATTAACATTAATCACAGTTTCTTCCCGGGAAGTGATTTTATAAACATACAATAGTTAAGAAATATTTTTCCCAGAGGATTAATCACTGGCGTGGATAGGACTCGTCACCCAAGATATTTGGAAAATAACCAGTCTGGACCATTTGGGGAATGAGTGATTATTAACGTTGCACTGTTCAGCTACTCGAGGGCTTTTGGCGATGGACCTAGTAATTTTCCACCCTGGTCAGGTGACGAGGATGACCTAACTACCACACCAATGGGAAGACGTTTGAGCTCTCGACAGATTTAACGTGCATCTCTCCCCTACACGGCGGGTCTTTAGTGGTACTGGCTCGAACTCATGACATGCCAGCCACGAGTCCAATACCTTGATCCCTTGGCTACCGCGGCCACCTGGGCCATTTGGAGGAAAAATAAGTTAGGATCGAAACGGTACTCTTTTGCATTTATTCTTTAGAGTGTTGCTCTCTGTATCTGCTCTCTTGTCTAACTTTGTGTCAACAGCTGGTGTTGATATTGCATTTTCTAGAGTGATTGAAAATGACTGAAAAAAGAAATCTCATTTTTGACGAAATGCATTGTGGGATTCAGCGTTTTAGATTCGACTCGTGAGACAGAGCAAAGCAGAACACGCACACGCATCTTCCACATCAATCAAACAACTAAACACCCACCGAAGATGTTTTAGGGAAGTTTCAGTATTTAGGATATATAAATTATTTTATGACTGTAGAAATCATGATAGGTTTAATTATAAAGTCATAAGAAACAGAAAATTTCTTCCAGCCATGACAAAACTGTGTCCAAATGGAGATTGATTTTCGCAACAAAACAGCACATCATGCCACACTTTGATATATATATTGGTAATAAACAATTATAGAGTGTGTTGGAATGACTTGGAAATTCACCAGATACGAAGCATGGAAAATATGCAAACCACAGTGAAAGAAAAACTTAAATAAAAAAAGGGACAGGAAGTATAGAAAAAAATTGATTTTGTGCGTTTCTGATACACGGATAAAAGACAACGAAATTAAAAATGTTCAGTTGTTAAGCTACCTACACCCAAATGTGTATGTCATGTACTGAAAGCTCTAGGAAACTGTAAATTATTAGTGTTTATGTGACCTTATAAAACCTGAATAAATATAAAAATTGTGTAAATATTTTAAATTAATACTCACTATACTATAGTTTTTTCTATTACTTTAATAATTACTATCTGAAATATACGACGATATGTGCGTGTTGATTTTCTTAAGCAAAATTACTTTCTGTGTTTAAATCTTGGCCTATTCTATCTCTTACTGAAAAAAATACATATACAGGGAGATTCGCTACCAGACTGACAAACTTGCGGGGGGGGGGTAGAGGTTACACAGATTATTCGAATCACACAGGAATGCAGGGTCACAAATGTCGTAGTTCGGAGCTATGGTGCAAAGAAGAAGAGAAAAAGAACAGAAATAACAACACGTTAATGGGACAGAAAACATTTTACTAAATTATAGTACAACAGGTGTTCAAAATTAAGACCCGAAGTTGTCTGGAAAGCCTGACAGTGACGCTGCATGGAATTCCTGTCGTTCTGAAATATTTCTCCAGTCAGTCTTGCGGTAGATGGAGCTGAATGGAAGGTTTCGTGAAAACCGATCCAGCTGGAAGTCGTCCTTTGCGATCCGTTTCCCGAAGTAGTAGGATGAACTTGTTTTCAACCAAACGAATTCGATGTGCTGTAATGGGCACTTCGCTCGCTGGTTGTACCAGAAACGTTACCCGAACAGACGTTGTTCAACATTCCATGACATTTGCAAGTGAAAAAAAAACAAGGTTACTGGTGATTGGTTCTTTTTGGTGTACCAGAAGCCCGTTCCTTCAGTTCATCGCTCGAATATCTGCAGCTACCAAGGGGTACGTAACCTACCAGGAATCTTCCAGAACGTGAGGAATTCCATGCAGTGCCACTATTAGGCTTACCAGACGACTTCTGATAGTAATTTCGAACACCTGCTTTAGTACAATCTTTCAATAAAATGTTTTATGTCCCATTGATGTATATGCTGTTGTGTCTGTTTTTATTTGATCTGCTTCTTTGCAGCATAGCTCCAACTACGACATTTTCGACCCCTATGTGATTACGAGTTGCTCTGTAACCCGTACGCACCCTGTAATTTTGTCGGTCTGGTAGTGAATTAGCCTGTATAAATAAGAACAGTAAACTAATGAGATTTATGGATATACAAAAAGAATTACGGCAATCTTTTCCATTGTCCAGTATCAGTTATAAATTTTAATTTTAGTAAATTATATTACATGATTAAACATTGGAATATTTGATCACATAAAACAACTCTTCATTGCGGTGGTGGAAAGTTGCCCCTGCAAAGTCAGGTTTTGGGTCCCAGGTCGGATCTTATAAAGGATTGCAAAACCATAACATCAGGCTTTGAGCCCCCTAGAATCCTGCCTCCCCTCCCCCCATCTTGAGGTCTAGATTACGCCACTGATTTATTGATCAAATGTATTTCAATAAAACAACACAAATTCTTGCGATTTAGAAGAATTTTTGCACTTATGTAATGCAATTGAACATAAATACATTCAGCTAAAATTTGAAGTAATAGAAAACTTTATGCATAAAAAATAAGGTTAAATGAAATGTAAGGGGCTTTTTTACCTAAATGAAGAACAATTTTTTTGGCCTCTGAAATATGGATACTCGGCCGAAATTAGCAGTGTCTCTTAAAATGTGGAATGGGGGACATTTGGCGAAGTCAGCAATTTGTGGCGATTAGGAGCGGTCGCGAAAATATCGATATGTATCGATAGTTGTCCCAAGAGTTTACAAAATAGCGTTTTCCAATGAAAAAACCAATATTAAGGATAGTATACATTTAAAGTTATCAATTATGGATTATAATAAGGTTCTAGTGAGTGAATATTAACGTCCCACTGTTCAGCTACAAGAGGGCTTTGGGGGACGGTCCGCGTAATTTCGAACCATAGTCAAGTGACGCGGATGACACCTGAGCCGTCACCCCCTCTCCTAACTACCATACCACGCCAACGGGAGGACATTTGAGCTAGCGACAGATTTAACGAGCATCTCTCCCCTACACGGCGGGTCTTCAGTGGTACTGGGATCGAACTCATGACATGCTAGCCACGATCCGATGCCTAGACCACTTGGCTACCGTGGCCACAATAAAGTTCTAATATATTGTTTTCTTTAAAAAATAAAGGAAAAACAAATACTAAATTAGAAAAATACAGAAAAAAGCTCACCTTTGCTTAAAAGCGAATTTCCTCATAATTCTAATTTGGCTCCTTTAAAAATAATAGAGTTTATATTTTATATGTTTTGAAGAACGGATAGTGCAATATCAACCTTCTGTTGATTGAAAGAAATTGTTTAGCGTTAGTTTTTCAGAACTACTGGATTGAGACCATTCAAGTTATCTGGAATTTTTGGATGCAGTTTTGTGAATATAGCATTAAAACAAACCAATTAGCCTGTTTGTAGTGAGAATGACTGATTGTTTGGAGGATTCCCTGTTAGTTCTCTCCAGGAAAAGTAAAAGCAATTCATCCGGGCTGATGGATTTGGGTCCTTTTCTCCACGTGAGCTCCACAATGTAAAAATCGAAATGATACCAAAAACGCATTAATTTTCCGTCACCAAAATCTGTAGCACACGTTTTCTACTTTCTTCAAGTTCAGCTTTTGTTCCGTCTAATGTGATGAGCATTCATTCCAGTTTTTCGGCAAAACCAAATACACCAATCACTCGAATTTTTCTTTTTACCCAAGCTCATAGCATTCTTTAGACCGAACATTCGACATTTTTTCAACAATCAAACCTTCATCCATACACAGCTATATCACAGAATCTTTTCCCTTTCGTTTCAAATCATAAAAAAATTATATCACGCTTCTCAGACAAGCTGTTGAAAATAATTCGAAGGAACAAATGCACAAAAAGCAAAAACCGAATATATAGAAAAAAATTTTTAAAAAAAAGTTTGTAATCCTGCGATATAAACTATTTTCAATGAAGCGATGTCTAAACAAAAAAAAGCGATTTCTTGAAAGAGAACAGTTAAAAGAATAACGAATAGCGCAATTAAGTACACGTGACTTAAAACCGCATTTCAAAATACAAAAGTTTCCAAATACAATCTACCATATGGGTGTCAAACTCAAAGGCTAACTTGGGCCAAACAAATAAGGCTTAATATAAAGTGGGCATAAAAAAAATCAATATTTACAGAAACATAGGTTTATTTCGAATAATACATTATAATAAACATATATATAAAAGAACACGAAGAATTTAATGTTTGTGTCTCTTTTCTGCTACTATCTTTCCTATTTTGAAAAGAATTTTGATAGGCAGTGATTGCTTTTGGAAATGACCCAAGGTTGAGCGTCATTAATACTATTTCCAAATGGAAATTTTTATTGCCTTTCATAATTGAAAATAACTGCTCGCACCAATAAGTACTTCCAAACATGGAAATAATGTCATGGAAATTTTCGAGTATTTTTAAACATGGCTGGTAAATATTTTTAAAATTCAAGCACACCCACTTCAAAGAATTTTACCTTCAAATTTGAGTCGCACTGAATTTCGATCATCTCTATTTGCAAATGGCTGGTTACTAAGTCTATATTTTTTGGAAAAATCTACGGGAAAAAGATTTGTCTTCCAAAGAGTTCAAATCTTTAAATCTTGTTTCAAATTCATTTCAAAAATTTAAAACTTTTTCTCCGTATTTTTGATACAATACAGTATTACCTAAACTTGATTTGTAAATGTTGCATATCGAGAAATGCTTTTAATCTTCACTTTTCAGTTGCTTTTCCTAAAGATTATATTTTTAAGTGTGCCCATATATTGGCCCAGGCTGCAAAAATGTCCCTTGCGAGCCGCGAGGTTGGCACCCCTGTTCTACCAGAATGAATTCATTATCTCCCCTTGAAACGTAGATAAACATCGCCAAATCTAACCGTGTGTCACCTTATTCTACTCTCCAGCCAACACTTCTAACGTTATATGAAATAAAATGTGTACTATATTTGAAAAAAAAGACATAATTTTTAAATTCAAAGGGAGATAAAAAAATTTTAAGATCTCACCGGGAGAGAAACGCAAAATTTCTCGTTCATATTGTGGTTTTGTGCATCCTTTTCATTTGAATTTCAATAGTTTAAAACAAAACTGATTTTCACATACAGTGATTTAATTTTCGTGTTGCATTCAAGAAAATTAAATTTGTCTTCTGCAAATCAACTGTTCTTTTCTAATGGACTTTCCAATTCCTTCTTGTGGTATTTCCAAATAAATTCATTACTCGAATCCTTAATCAAATCCATGCTATTTTCGCTAAATGAAAATCGATAACAAACTTTCAGCAATGCCGTCGTTGTGTCTCGGGTATATTCCCCAATTTCGCTTCACTTAAAAAAGAGAGAACATAAAAAGTATATATATATACTCGAACTTCGTAACTGTACTTTTCAGAATAATTAATGGCAGGAATAATCACAATAAATAAAATATACTCATATGTCAAAAATTAAGATCACAAACATGTTTTTCAACAACTCTCTCTCTCTCTCTCTCTCTCTCCTCTAATTTGCTTCCATTAAAAATAATAGAATTTGTATTTTATATATTTTGAAGAACGGATAATGTGCAATACCAAACTTCTGTTGATTGAAAGAAATTGTTTTTCATTAGTTTTTCCAGAGCTACTGGATTGAGACCATTCAAGTATCTGAAATTTTTGGATGCAGTTTTGGGAATATTACATTAAAACAAACCAGTTATCCTGTTTGTAGGGAGAATGACTTCTCATAATTATTTGAAGATTCCCTATGATGGAGAACCGTTGGCAAACTTGAAGCTGGTCAGTCTTAAGTAGAAACTAAATGTGACTGAGTGAAGACTATGGTTACAAGGGGCACCGAAAGGGGTCTCTTGGCAATGGAATCAATTCTAAACATACCACCAAGAAGGTCGGCCTCCACAGAGCAAAGACATCTAAACAGGATCACTCCTTGGCATTAAACGCAGGACACCATCGGCGGACAACGGTTCCTCAGCTTGCTCGTGACCTTGTTGCTGGGTCTGGAAGCAGAATCTTCAGACATGCAGGAATTTGTAGAGACTGTCTTTTATGCTCAGCGTATATACTTGTCTGTCCCTTTGACTACAGTAAAGACTGCTTATTGTGGAGCCGGAAACATCAGTCATGGACACCACAAGAAAGGGGCACGTTCTTTTCAGTGATGAGCCGAGATTCACCAGACCAAATGATTCTCGTAGTCTTCATCTGGATAGAAAATTGACCACTTGTATTCATCCCTCCTACGTAACAGAAATCGACAGATTTGGCGGCAGAGAAATCCTTGTGTGGGTCGGCATAAGGTTTTGCAGTCGTACACTACTGTACGTCTTCTATGCGGGTACAGTCAAATCCCAGCGTTATATGGATGAAATCCCTGAAGCCTATGGGAGGTTGTTCAGGGTGTATGGGCTCGGACTACATCTTTATGGACAATAATACGTGGTCATACAGACCTCACCTTGTTGATGAATCTCATAAAGAAGGGGATACTCGCCATATAGATTGGTCCTCTAGGCTCCGGATCTGAATCATATTGAACATGTTTGGGATGACTTAGAAAAAGAGATTTCTATGCGTGCTCTTCCCAGGAGTTAAAAGTTACCCCTTCGGAAGAATGGGCCTTGCCGCCACAAATATTTATTGACACCCTCATAAATAATATGGCAGGTCATTGTAAGACGTATACCGGGGCACGGTGGTCAGACTCTATATTAAACAGACTTTTCCGGAGTTAAAGGCTTTATCTCTGACTCAATATTTCCCACTTTTTTATATGCTTTGTATCTTAATTCAAAATTAGAATTTTTTTATATATTATGTTGCTATATTTTTTCTCGCATTGTAGTATGTCTCTGTGCCAAATATCTTGGCAACCAAGCACGTATCCAGGGGAGGGGCCCGTGGGGCCCGGGCCCCTTGAAATTCGAAAAATTTTCCATTTGAGATTTTTAACTGAAAAGTCTTCAGTATAAAATTTTCTATTCTTTGAAATTTGAGTTTTTTGTCGATGGAAAATCGTAATTTACTTTCGAATAATTTGAATTTTTCGATACTCCGGCTTAGTTTGCTCACGCGCCACCAGATGGAGATGGAATATTTCGCATCCCAATTGCACGTGGCACGTGATTGCGCCATTCATAACCAAAAAAAAACGTGGCACGGGAGTGTTGTGGGTTTATGTACAATCCAAGCATTTTTTTTTTCTATCAAACATTCCAGATTTTTGAAAGACGAAATATGAAACGTCGTCGAGGTCAACCAACGATTACATCGTTTTTCAAGAAGCCGAAAGCAGATAATTTGGATGATGCAGCAAATGTTGATAGTGAGTAAAGTGACGTTTTGAATGCCAACTCCAAGGTTATGTTGTGATCGATTTCGAGGGAAATTAAATTCATTGTAGCTTTCGTTTGATTTTGTTTTGATTCATTGATTTTGATTCAATTTCGTTTTGATTTTTTTTGTTTTGATTCTTTGATTTTGATAAATTTTGATTGTTTAATTTCGTTTTGTTTTTGATTTTTTGATTTCGTTTTGTTTTTGATTGTTTGATTTCGTAAAAATAAATAAAATTTACAATTTTATTTGAATTTCAGCACTTTTCTAACTGACCGACATTGTTTTGATTCTTGCGAAAATATTTACTAGTAAATTTCTAAAAATGCACGTTTTTATATTTTACAGAAAACTTTCCAAACAATAGTGAGTGTAGTGAACAAAGCAAGCTTACTTAGTTTCAAAGTCAACTCGGGACCGAAAACGAATTTTCGCGTCGAAGGCATAGACGAAGAAAGTGAGCAGTATATTTCAAACCATCTTTAGCGAATATCTGACATTATGATAAATGGTTATATAGAATAAAAATTTTATTTTGCAGATGGGGACAATATCTCTCATTTGGACTCCGATGACAACATAGACCCAGTCACTTCAACCGGCTTTCAAGAAATCGTTCACCCTGTGTGGCAAGCAAATCGATTTGATATTGGGAACACGAACCGAAATTCTCTCGATGACACTACGAAAAAAAATGTGCTTTCAACCAAACTACTTCCAAAAGAACCATACAAATTCCCTACAGAAAAATCATACAATAGGAGTTTTCAACCCAAGTGGATTACTAATGATTTTGCTTGGCTGGCATACTCAGCGAGTGAAGACAGCGTGTATTGTAAACCTTGCTGGTTATTTTTCCATGAAGGCGTTGGAAAAGGGGGTCATCAAAATCCAGGAAAACTTGTGTCTGTCGGTTTTCGAGACTGGAAAAAAGCTAAAGAATCTTTCAAAAAACACTTGGAAAAAGAATATCACAAAGTGTGTGTTCTGCAAGCCACTTCATTCCTCAAGATATCAGGCGGAAAACAGCTTGATATAGCATCCCAATTGGATAGTCAACGCACCAAAGAGATAGCCGAAAATAGAGCTGCAATCGAACCGATTATTCGCACAATTCTTTTTTGTGCAGAACAAGAATTACCTCTAAGAGGCGATCATGATAGTGGTGCCTTATCTTTGACACGACCTGGGAAAAAAATGGAAAGTTTAGAGCTCTATTGCGGTTCAGAATTGAGTCTGGTGATAAAAATTTAGAAAAACATGTACTTAATAGCTCCAAAAACGCTACTTATATGAGTCCTATCATCGAAAATGAAGTCATTCAAACATGTTCCGACATTGTCACTGAAAAAGTTATTGACAGAATCTCAAATGCAGAATGTTTTAGTCTCCTTGGCGATGAAACAATGGATGTTTCAGGGACCGAGCAGTTATCACTATGTATCCGGTACGTCGATATCCAAGATCTCCAAGCTCCTGTTCTTCGTGAAGATTTTGTCGGATTCATCCCAATCAACGATCAGTCTTCTGAAAATCTGGCGAACGTTATTCTGCAGCGATGTGATGAGCTCAATCTTGATATGACCAAGTGTGTTGGGCAAGGATACGATGGCGCATCAAATATGGCAGGTCATTTAAGCGGAGTTCAAATAAGAATTAGAGAAAATTATCCCAAGGCAAGATACATTCATTGTGCCAGTCACCGTTTAAACCTTACTCTGTCGAATGTCATGTCGGTTCCAGCAATACGCAACTGTCTTGGAGTTGTTAGTCAAGTTGTAAATTTGTTCAGGAATCATTCGAATGCAAACAAAATTTTCAAGAAACTATCCAAGAACATGCTCCAGACAGTAAAAAGAAACGACTTCTCCGGCTTTGTGACACAAGATTTATCGAAAGGCACGACAGTATCATCGTGTTTTTAGAACTCTTCGAATGCATTGTCATGGCTTTAGAAGAAATCGCTCAAAGAACGTGGACTATATCTTCAACGGCATCGACTCTTCAGTCAGCGAGTCAAAAAAGTGAATTTTTAGTGAGCATTGTTGTTTGTGAGAAACTGTTCAGCTTGACCCTTCCACTGTCGATTTTCCTTCAAAATAAATCTTCAGATTTAGTTTCCGCTGTGAAGTATACAAATGAAGTATTGAGTTCACTCCGACAAATGCGGGAAACCGCTAACGACACTTTCACAGAAATTTTTCAAGCGGCGTCGAAATTTTCTGCAAACCTTTTTGACACTGAACTTCAAGCTCCCAGAGTTACATCACGACAGAAATCTAGTGCAAATCCGCAAACGACATCGAATGAAGAGTATTTCAGAGTCACTAAATTCATTCTTTGTATCGATACTTTGATACAAAATTTGACTGACAGATTCATCAAGAACGAAGATATTCTATCAAGTTTCCAACTGCTACTGCCAGGATATGCTTGCGAGAAAAAAATTAATGAACTGGAAAAATTAGGTCCATACTTTCAAGACGAAATGCCATTGTCCGCAGTTCAAGCTGAGTACAAGTTATGGTGTGCCAAAATATCATCAATTGATCCATCGAGACCGAAATTTTGAAACTGTTGGAGTATTGTGACGGAACATTTTTTCGTGCGATGAATCTTCTTCTCAAGGTTATGGCTACTCTTCCAGTCACAACGGCTAGCGTCGAAAGATCGTTTTCGACAATGAAGAGGATAAAAACTCTACCTCGTAGTGTGATGGGCCACGACAGGCTAAGTGCACTGGCGATTATGTCAATTCACTGGGATACTGTTGTTGATCCGGAGGAAGTACTCGACCGCTTGGCAAAGAAAAAATCAAGAAAGTTACTTTTTTAAGGTGTATGTTCTGGAGAAAAATCAATACTGATATGAATTTTGCTATTAGCAGGTATTTTTTGTTAAACATAAAGAATGCTTAAACTTCTTTCAAACATTATAATAGATGTTTATTGTACACCTTATACTGCATCTTTTTCTTGCACAAAAAATAATAAAATATTAAACGTCATTTTTGAGTGATTTTCGTCCTTGAACTCCCCCCGAAACGAATTTCTAGATACGGGCCTGTTGGCAACACAGGGAAAATTTCATCAGTTTTTTCAGATTTTACATTTGTGACTTCTAATTTTGTAGAGGAGTGTACTCAAAAATTCTCAAATTGCGCTATTTAGCAGGCAGTGAATTTTAATCAGAATTCTTAAACTTTCAACAAGAATTATGAATTGTTATTTTTATGGCTTAAAAAATCCATCTGTGCCGATTTAAAGTAACGTATTGTGATCAAGAATTGAGAAAACGTGATTTAATAAGAATAATTCCGTACTTCAATACATCAGGATTACCAAAATAAAATGTTTGACCCACACACACAGAATAAAATTGTTATCGCATCCTGAAATCCGAAAAGCATTGGTAAAAAAAAGAAGAGGTACTTACTTCTTTACTACTCAGAAAAATAAAAATATAATTTTTTATCTTTGTTTTTTTTAAATATTTTCTATCCTGAATTTAGAATAACTAACGAATGAATCCCTTTAAATGAAAGAAAAAAATATATTAATGAATTTTCAATTTGTTTTTAAAATAAGACAATGATGATAAATATATTCTTTGACAGATATGCCCCGAGTCCCTAAAAATAAAATCTTTTTTTTTTAATTTCTTTGTTACCTTCATAAACAAAAATATTAAAAATGCGGCAAGCTGTACAAGCAAAATTATTTAAAATCTAAATATTCATCGTCACAATTTTTGAAATTAATCACAGACATCATGGAAACTAAGATTTTTCAAAACTGTTGTTCTCTCTATTATTTGTAACATAATATCTGCACATTCCCAAAACAAATTTTCTTTAATTTAGATAAATTATTCTCTCTTTCTCTCTCACTCTATGTATCATTAATAAAAATTTCGCAGAACAAAAATTATTTTTCTGCATAATATCTCTGAAATGAGTTTAAAAATTTATGTGTATGTAAAAAAAATAATCTACGGTTTATGTTACGAACGAATATTCTACTGGAAAAATAATGGAAACTCAAAGCTGAAAACACGTCTGATTCAATATTTATAGATCTCTTCATCAAAAGATTCACGTATTCGTTGTAAATAAAATATTTGATAATACAAACTATTAGAACAAACATTTAAAGGTGAAATTATGAGGAGAGAATTCGCTTTTAGAATGAATAAATGTGTTTCAGAATACATTTAAAGAATTCCTATAGTGTAAAAGTTTTCTTGAGTTTTGTACGAATTAATTTTTGAGACATGAAAAACTATTTATTCATTATTTATTTTCTTAAAATACACAGAAAAAGAATGTGTTCGTTCTACCTAAGCCAATTTTTCGAAGATAACTTGTATTGATATAAATATATCATAAATGCTTTAAGAAAAATGTTTATATGAATTTCTTATATAAATTCAAAAAAAAAGCTATAGTTGAAATTACACAAACACACACATTTATATATATAATATCATGAAAGAGTGAGAGAATATTAACGTCGCACTGATTAGCAACACGAGGGCTTTTGGCGACGGTCCGCGTAATTTTGAACCATGGTCAAGTGACACGGACGACACCTGAGCTGGAACCCCCTCTCCTAACTACCACACCACACCAACGGGAGGACTTTGAGCTCTCGACAGATTTAACGTGCATCGCTCCCCTACACGGAGGGTCTTTAGTGGTACTAGGTTCGAACTCATGACACGCTAGCCGTGATCCGATGCCTAGACCACTCGGCCCCCGCTGCCTATAATATCATGAAATGTAGGGTATATATATATCAGGCAACACACACATATATATCAGGATTTACTAGAATATATTTTCAATTACATCAGCACTTTCTTCAGATTCTTCGGCAGTCACTTTCACTCAATCTTATGTCTTCATCGGAATCTAAGTTAGAACAAGACAGCTCACCACCATACGATTCATTCTTAGAAATCTCTCGCAGCAAATTATCAATTTCATCAGGGCTTAGGCCTCTTCTGCGAGTTATCGTTTCATGGTATTTGCTCAGCCCAAGGTTCAAAAATTGAATGAAAGGTTTTTTATGAGCAGATCAGCAAGCCATAGAACAAAACGCGTGGACACAACGATTTTCGTATAATTGATTCATTTCCACTGTGAACCCAAAAACACTGCATTCAAGGTCAAATAAATGTGTGATATTACTTCCGGTAGTTTGTTTTACTAAAGGTATCTTCTTAGTGAACTATCTTTCACTGAACGACAGTTATTTATAATGATAAATTGCCTTGGTGTCGAAACAACACCAGCGGACTTTCTAGGTATATTTAGTTGTAAATTCCCTTCTACGAAACCTAGAACCAGAAAGCTTTTTCTGTGTAACCACGATGGGAAATGATTAAAAATCACGAAACATTTTCAAATTCAGTGCATAAATGCGGAAAAGAGAACAAACTAAATAGACTCCGGTGCCCAATCGACACCGACGGACGTTCTAGTGTTAATAAACCAGAAGAAAAAGAAAAAAATTAAAGGATGTTTGAAAGATCAAGCTATTAAGAAAAATGAGTGGAAGATAATTTTGAAATCTCCTGAAAGATTGCTGTTCCAACATTTGAATTCAAGAGCCGAGGTGGAGACTTAAGGTACATCAATTCATTGTCTATTGAGAAGAGGGGCGCGCCCTATTGAGTGCGCCGCTTAACTCTTTGCATCCATTTGAGACTCTTTGAGTCCTTTTTGGTGTTTTATAATCATTACAATCCATTGCAAAAGACAAAAATTGCGACATGTATCCTGAATTATTAAGTTTCGAGCATATCTAGTGGGCTCCATATGGACATCAATAAAAATTAATGCTGAGTACAGGACCGATCCAAGGGTGTCGGCCGCCCTCGTGCAAAGACCTAAAGTGCCACCCCTCTAGAGAATTCTCCCTATTTTGAATAATACTTAACCTTGACGTTATAAACTCATCTACCTGCATAAGAGTAAAAAGTAAAACATTAATATAAAAATGCAAAAATAAGCACAAAAGTTTCTCTCTCTCACTTCTTTCTTCTATTTGGTTTTTTTAATTAGTAGGCTATTATTAAATTGAAAAATTTTAATGTCCCCAAATCCATATTGAATTTAAATACTCCTATATCTTAGGTATTATTAACATGTAAGATAATTTCAAAAATCATTTTTGAGACTCCTTTGTTAATCCTTTCGTGGACCTTGGGAAGATTATTTCCCATCTACAGGATCTTACAAAATATACCTGGGGGAAACTCAAAATCCATTATAATATATTGACCTTGATATTATAACGATGGGAAGACTAATTTCGGCTTCAATTTTGTGCCACTGCACATAACCCAGCGATTATGACATCTGTAAATCGGACGAATAAAGATGGTACAAAAGAAAAAGTTCCTTATCCAAAAGCTGTCACAGTACATAACGATGTCGTGGGAAGGGTTCATCGCTTCAATGAAAGAAAAGGAAGATACCAAATAAGAAAATTTGTAAAATGGTGGCATCGCGCGCGCTCGTATCTTTTATTTTCTTATTGACCTTGCCATCGTAAATAGTTTCATACTGTGGAAAGTGAACAAAAGAAACAGAAGTTTAGGCCAGCTAACATTCCGTATCGTATCAGATCAATGGTACTCAACCTTTTTTTCTGCCAGGCCGCATACATATGTTAGATATTTCACGCGGATCGCATGCATATAATGTCTATTTCACGCGGGCCGCCACATGAAAAGTAATTGTGGAGGGAGGGGGTGGAGAAATGTTTTAAAACCAAGGTAACATAGCAAATTTAAAATAAAGAAATTGATCAAAATATTAAAATTTTATTTTGCTTGTTTTAATTATTATTTTATATATTTTTTTATTTTTGTCACTAAATTTTCTAAATTAGAGAATCCCACTTTCACAATTTCTTCATCAGTAAATGTTTCATATGATTAGCAATAATATAACAAGTTTCATAGGGTGCCTTTGTTACCGCTGTTACATTACTTCTGACAAAACACTTTTTTTTTTTTGCTATTATAATGATTATTCAAGAAAACCTATTTATCACCTCTTGAAAGAAATTTTCGAGGAAAAACGTCATTGAATGATTCCTGTTTATTGGCCTTTTTTTAAATACAACACTTTCGTGACAAATCAAACAATTACTGAATCATGCTTGTTTTTCACTACAAAACTGTCAACGTCCCACACAATCGCCTTGAAACAATCTATTTTCTTCCAATATTTTTCGCTTGCAAGATATGAAAGATAGTTAAAAATTAGTTCCTCTCTAAAATGGTGGCTACTCCACTGTTGTCTATTATCACTAATCAGGAAATATATATATATATATCAATTCGCACCCATAAGATATCGACCGCAAAAAGCAAAATTGATATAGTTGAATTTTTAACAAAGAATTTCCCACCAAATTTTCATAAATAAATGAATTTCTCAGAGCAATGGGCTGTGACCGGGCCACTTAAAAAGTCCCGGTGAGCCGCATTGGGCCCGCGGGCCGCAGTTTGAGTATTCTGTATTAAATCGTCAGCTAATAGACGGGTTTTCCTCAAGAAAAAGGAAAGAACGTCCTGCTAGCTTCCCAGCAAGGAAATGTGTAGTTCCGATTGATGTGCGCTTAAACAGTGTGGGAAATCATACGCCAAAAATGGTTTCCAGGTGTAGTCGAAGACCATATAGGACAGGGATGGCGAATTAGTGGCACGCGTGCCATAATGGCACGCAACACAATATTCTGGGTAGACCAGAGATAAAAATGGTTTGCATTTTATTTCAAAATAACAAAGTTCACTATGAAATATTATGAACAATCGCAAGTGATCAGTCGCGGGGCAGCGGGGAGCACACTCGTTTGTTATTGCCTTGCCTTAGTTACGTCGTGGACTACAATTGCTAATGATGCAAACTTGTCTACGCATAGAATAGTCAACTTCAATGACACAACAGTATTTTAAAGTTTATTTGTGTTATATTTACGATTTTTAACTGTTTTTTAACATGGCTAGTTCAGCAAAAGAATAAAAAGGGCAACTTAGTAAGAATAACAGAGAATTTCACACAAATTTGGTGAATCTAGAAATATGGCATTATTAGTAACGGCGACAAAGCGGTGTGTATGTTATGTTCTGGAACACAGATATGCAGAACATCGTCTGTAAAACGTCATTTTGAAACAAACGCAAATCCTTTTGTCAAAAAAGTAAACCACAGTAAAAATAATGAATTGCTTAAAAACCGATTGGCAGATTATTCCAATTGAGCCTGCATTCTACTAAAAGCAACATCTTACAATCCTAAAATAAAATATTTGTTATCCCACTGCAACAACAGGACTCACACTAATGTTAATTTATAGTTGGAATTACACGTATAACTATATAAAACATTTACCAGTGGAGTAACGGAGCAAGTACATTTTGGCCCCCCTGCAAAATCAGGTTTTTTATCCCAAGCCGGATCTTCAAAGGATTGCAAAACCATACATACTTGGTGTCAGTCAGCCTTTGGTCCCCTAGAACCCTACCTCTCCCGCGATGCGGGGTGTACGTTATGCCACTGACATTTACAACTATACAGTGTTCAAGATATTTTTTCTTAATAAATAAAAAGTTTTGTGTACTTAGTATTTAGTTTAATTATTTTCCCTCCCAATAATCACATGTCAAAATTGTTTGACAGCACGTCTATATCTCATTAAACACTTCTTTAGAAAAAAAATTGCACTTTGATTCATAAAGGTTCGCCACCCCCTGATATAGGAAGTGTAGAAGAAAGGGACAAGAAAAGAGGACCCGTGACAATTGTGCAGAAAGTGATGTCCCCTTGTGCATTGCAACATGCTTCTCATCTTTCCATGGCAAATAATCACCATGAAATTTAATTTTCTTTCTGACGGTGAAGAGTTCCTTGTGAAGTATTCTTCCCACCCCTAAAATTAAATGTAAACATAAAATTCGGCGAAATACATTATATTTCCTTAAATGCAATTGTTTAATTGTTAATAAAACATAAAAAACTACGAGAAATTCAAAAGAGAAACAAATATTCCACGTAAGGGCTAGGCATCAATTCTCAGTTGCCTTCCAAAAAAAAAACCTTTTCCATTGCGATATTGCCGGCTGTGCCACTATTTTGCTATCAAATGAAGGATGTGTGTAAAGAGTAGACACATTGTCCGCTAACATTCTTTTTTTCTTAAATTACTCTATGCTATCGATATTTATTTTGATTTTTCAATATTTAAAATTCAGCTTATTTATTTGACTTATTTCGAGAAATTATTAAAAAATGTTTCTTGATTGATAGAACTATTTGCGGCCTCCAGCCTCCTCTTGTCTTGGCAGCCCGCGTGCGGTGCATACCTGTTAGGATCGACCCTGGTTGTGTGCAAGAGCACCAAATACAGATACTGTAAATGAATTCCCGATATAGAAATTCTTAACATCATGTTCTAAAAATAGGCATTAATACAGAATTCTCGTGCCGAGTGAGATCACGTGACACATCTGTAACGAGGCACCTCTTACCCTCTCGATTTAAAACTATTATCAATATTTTCCCCAAAAATATAAAGATAATATTTCTTTTTTAAGAAAATGTGGAGAACAGAAATCGTTTAAAATAGCTATTATCTCGATCGCATTTCAACACGAAGTATAGAAAAAAAAAGATTGAAAAAGCCAGGAATTTTTAAAAAATTGCACTAATTTGTCGTTATATAGTCAAAATAGCAGTACTGTTTCACAAGGTTTAAAAAAAATTTCGAATTTAAAAAAAAATCGTGTGTTATAACAAAAATTTATTTTTTTAAATAATATGTTCTGATCTAATGCTGAATCAAAGTACGACATTATGGGGGTTTTCTTTTTCAATGCTTATAAATAAACAAATTTTACTCGTTATATGTATTCTTTTTTTAAAAAATTTTGCTTTGAATTATAATGAATAAACTTTCATAGAATATCTGGATGAAGTGTGTAATTATGACACACTTAAAATGCTATTATTTGTTACAGGTGCTAAGCATTTTATGAAACAACTAAATCATTTTATCATTATTAATTATTATTATTAATATTAATAAAAACGATAAAAACGCTAAATAGTACATTTCATTTCAAAATACTTTTCTTCAGAAGACCCAAAAAAAGTTCATAACGCATAAAAAAAACAATCGTAACACTTTAAAAATTCTGAAATTGCTGATCATGTAGCCTTTTCTTCTGCGATTAAACGAAAACTTAATTGATAGATCCTTTTCATAAGCACTGAATGAAACTAGAAAATTCAATAGATTATAATTGCATAATTTACCGTTTCTGTGAAAAAATTCTATTTACCGCACTCGAAAGGAAATTCATATGATTAACATCAAAGTTAGTATCTGTTGAATGCGCCACGAGCGTTAAATTAAGAAGTATCAAATAATTTCTCTTAAGAACACTAGAGGGCGCTAGACAGAGTTGCTGACTTATTAAGAAATAAAGGCGTTCGTTTTCCAGAGAATTCTCATTTTTTATCCTTTTTTTCATCCTTCTTAGAAATTTTTCGAACTGGTGTATATTGAAATGAATGCTTTGATCGTACAAATGCTGTTTGTTGTGCAAATTTTATAGTTAAATATTCATAGAAGTATTTGTCTCACTTGCACACCATCTTTGTTATGTATTCTGAGCGCCAAGCAAATACAATGCGAAATTCGAAACATAGCAGATGATAAATGATTTCCCGAAAATAACAAAGTAAAATGCTATTATTTGAACAAATATCAAAGAGAAATTATCTAAATGTGTGCGCAATTGCACGTTATTTCAGTCTTCTGTAAGTAATCCACCAAAAAAGGTAAATGATATAAAGTTTTTGAACAATTCAGAAGAGAAGAAAAAATTAATAAGAATGATAAGACTCAATTGAAAAGAATATAATTTATTTTTAAAAAACACAGAAATTAAAATACGTACAACTCCCAAACAGATTTAAAAAAGGAGAACTAATTTTGACACTCGGTAAAGAATTTGAAATTTCAGTTCATTTGCTTTTGAAATCTTTTTTAATTGAAAATATGGACACAATATCTGAATCGTTCTGATTTTAGTCTGAAACATAAAGAATTTCTAAAATGGGATGTAAACTGAAATTTTTACTAAAATAAAGGTTTTATAAACAAAAAAAATAATCAAAAAAACTCTGACATTTGATCTACAGCTCACAATATTGTAACAGATTGCTTTCTTTCACGCACCCTTCCGGTTGAATTGTCGAATCGACCACTTATCCCGCCAAGTGTTTTCTCACCAAATCGATAAAAGCGCCAAATCTGGTAACCCTTTTGATTTTTTTTTGTATCAGTAAGGACCATGTTGTAGTAGGGTTGCTACTCCAAAACACAACACGCAAAAACGCGCCAAATTAGCGATTTTTCATAATTTGGCGGATCAGTGACCGATTCGACAATTTCACCACGCTTCCATACAGGTATCATGGTCGCAGTTATAGAATGTTCTGGTCGCGAACTCGTGCCCAGAGTTCCTTCATTTCAGGAGTGGATTCGAATCCTGGTGCCAATAAAGACCTACCGTACAGAGAATATATATAATTATTAAAAAATAATTATATATATTCACTTCATTTTTCCCCCGTAAATTAATATCTATTTTACACATCTTTTACGCGTTAAAAAAATCTGCAAGAAAAACAAGACGGGAGGGGCGATAAACATTGTGCACTGTATTTTTAACTTAAAAAAAGTAATTTAACTATATAAAAGTAATGAATTTTGATGACATTCTCTAATTTTAAGACTACATGTAGTTTTAAACATTATTTCATAGCCAGTAATTTTAAGCGTACATTACCACATGCGTCCTTAAATTGGATTACTGATAAAGACTTAATTTTGTTTGAAAAAATGAAATGTTTAGAATTAAGGCAATTTTATTTCTCTTGGTGAATTAATCCCCTGGGAGAACCAGTTCATGGTCATTGATCACCATAAAATGTTTAAAAGAGAGAATAGTTCGAAATGTCTAGGCATTTTTTAAAAATAAGGAGAAAAAATCGAATCACAAGAGGAAAAGTTCGTTAAATAGAAAATGCATTTCGCTATTTGGAAGTTATTTAACGAAGAAAATCGTAAAATGTTCTTGGATTCAGGGAAAAGTTCATAAAATAGAAAAATTTCCAAAATAGAGGTTCGAAAAAGCAGTCCGACTTTTGTGAGGACTGCTGGCCACACAAAATGCAATGCAACGAAGGAAGCTTGCAAACCATGTGAAATTTACATCATGCGTTGGTGGCAATGAAATATGCATATCTTTAGTTTTTTAGCGCCCACGCACATCACGGACGACCATAGGGCCATCCCCAAGCACTATATAAGGGGGAACAGATTGGCGATTTAAAGTACAGCAATTGTTTTTTCGTGCGGGTTTTTCGACAACGTGTCTGGAGACGCCCAGGGCAGCGTGCCGATCCTGCTTTCACTATTGCACGCCACACAGGCCCTCAACCAGGAGCTATGGTCTGGGGTGCCATTTCTTTTGACAGCCGGACCTCTTTGGTCATCACTAGAGATCCACTTACAGAACAGCGGTGTGTCGATGACATTCTGAGAACTGTTTTGCTAATGTTCCTTTTGCAGTACCCCGGTCTTATTTTTCAGCAATATAATGCCAGACCACATACGGTACGTGTTGCTATAAACTGCCCTACAGCTTGTCAAACACTTTTTTGGCCAGCCAAATTGCCATATCTCTCTCAAATCGAGCATGTCTGGGATATGATGGGAAGGCAAATGCATCTACCAGGAAATATTGATGACCTGGTCCGACAGTTAGAGCAAATTTGCAGGAAATACCTCAGGAGACCATCAGGGTGCTGTATCACTCTATGCCACGTCGTGTGGCAGTTTGCATCCAGGATAGAGATGAGTCAACAGCTTATTGAGCTCGTTACTTTGTAACTATGTAACTCTGAAATAAATAATTAAAATTTTCTGAAATTTTAATCGTTTTCTATTCTGTGCAAAATCTTTCTACCCACCAATTTTTGTCTTTATCGGTCTACTCGTTCTTGGTGCGTCGTTTTTTTTATTTTTATTTTGTTGTTGTTGTTATAGAGTGTATTTTACTCGGCTTAAATTAGGTGATTTAAGTTTGTTTTCAGAATTTTTGAATTAGAGATAGAGACACCAGAGGCGTACTTTGAGCGCAGCGTGCTTGGATTTATTTTCTTATTAAAAATTAAGTCGTCTCCTATACCCAAAATAGGGGCGGAGATAATTTCAAATTATTCTTTAAAATATTGAAATAAAGCTCATGATTCACAATACCATAAAAAAATATCAAATTACTTAATCCTGAAGCCAACTTACACACCTACACAAGAGTACCTCCAGGTCCATATTTCACTGTTCCAACTAAAAATTCTTGGAATTCCATATTTTTTCTTCTCCAAACTATATTATACAGCCGTCGAAACTAGAATTTAGTTGGAAATCGCCAAAAATTTAGTTTTGGGGGTGAATGGGTGGATCTTAATGTCACCCTATTCAGCTACACGAGGACTTTTGGCGACGGACCTCATAATTTAGAACTATACTCAAGTGACGAGTACGACACCTGAGCTGGTAGCGCCCCCTCTTAACTTCCACATCACACCAACAGGAAGACGTTTGATCCCCAACAGATTTAACGTGCATCAGCCCCTCTACACGGTAGGTCTTCATCGGCACTAGACTCTAACTCATGACACGCCAGCCACGGGTCCGTGACCTTGACCACAAGAATTTAGTTGGAACAGTGAAGTATGGACAGAAATATTCTTGTGGGGGGGGGGGGTAAATCAGCTTCAAGGTAAGTAATTTGGTAATTTTTGATGGTATTGGGAATCATGAGCTTTAGTTTAATATTTTTAAAAATAATTTATAAAATTATCCACCCAAAATTTGGGTATAAGAGACAATTTTTAATAAGATAATGACTCCAAGCGCAGTGCTCTCAACGTACACCTCTGGTGTCTCTATAACTGTCCCCAAATTCTGAAAACACCTCCCAAATCACCTGATTTAAGCCTAGTAAAATAGATATATTTGGGGAGAATTCGAATTTAAGGTAAGAAAGCATGACATATAAAAACAAAATGTGAAGCGAAAACAATGATCACAGAAGAATGGAGGAACATCGATGTAGATTTAACAAAAAACTGAGGAAATCTATACCAAGCCTTTTAAAAGTTGTTGTGGAGACTAACAGATATCCTACTAGTACTAAATTAAAGAGAAATACAATATTTAGAGATATGTTGAGATTTTTTGAAGTGTACAAAGACTTTTGTAACGTAATTTTTTAGTATTTTTTATTACAAAATTTTAAACATAATTGTTATACTATGTTATAAAAATTGATCATTCTAGTTAAATAAGAACAAGTTGTAAATATTATTAAAAGCTTTTATTAGTCGAAAACATTACATTTTATAGGAAATTGCAAGTTAACGAATACGTTTGAGTGCCACTGTACATATAATTGACGGCTAAAGAGATTTTATTTTTGAAGGATTGTAAATGTTCGTAAAAAGTCCTTTAATCATAACGTCAATAATAAAGCTCAGATAGAGAGAAAAAAGTTCACTTCTGATTCAGAAATGCAGAAACATCTAAACATTGCTGTAAACATTTCGATACTTACTAGAAAACTGTGATTAATATACAAATGATATTTAAACATAATAAAGTAACAAACAGGGAATTAAATACAAAAACTTTTAGTTATCCTGCACACAAAAAAATCATTTTTTAATCTTAATTAAGAATTTTTTTTCCAAAAAGAAAATCATTGTGAATGGAATTTTAAAAAATCACATTTCAGCAATTGTGAATCCCTCTAGAGCAAGCGAAACTTTTTAACTGCTTATTAATGAAATTAAGCAACAGTTTCACGCCTCACAGATTGAAGAAAGAAATGTTTCATCGGGGGGAAAAATCGCTCAAAAGATAACCCTCGTTGCCAAAAAAAAGCAATCGATTTCCTTAATGTCATTAATTCTTAACGTTCAAAAGAGGACGAAAATAACAAATGCACAAACGCGCGATATTTGCTTAATGAAAAACTGAATTTTCTGTCGAATTTTGTTCGTTATTAAATGAAATTAAAAGCGGGAAAATGCGCTTTTGCCTGGACACAGTGAGTTATTGCAATTAACGAATTATTCTTTTTAATCCGGGGAAATGATTCTTTAATGCTGAGAAACAAACTCGGAATTCAATTATAAATTCTTCAATTCCAAAGAAGAGGAGGGGGGAAATCAGTTACATTAATTTATAATCTATTTTCATTTAGATGAATACTTCATTTCTTCGAATAAAACTTGATGGCGGGAATTTAATGGAACGTCGTTCAATTACCTTTTTCTACCCTCCAGGACTTCCAACTGATGAATAGGTTCTTTTAGTTTTTGTCAGACGATAAATCTTTAATGCGTTCGTTCTTGTTTAATAATTTGTTACGAAATGAATAAATTATTTGATTGTTTTAAGTGAGTTGATTCAATCAAGATACATAAAGTTCCTGAGCAACAAATTGTTTATAGGGATTTAATCAAGTATTAAATAGAAGATTTAAGTCAGAAAATAATTCCTCCGTTTTCAGTAAATCCGTCGCTTTGAAGTATTAAAAATGTACAGTAAAAATAATCATTTTCCTGTTTGCTGCTGATATAATTATAAAGCATTAGCACTCAAGCTAAACGAATAATTGAAAGATGTGTTTGCAAGTAAGTTAATTCAAGAATAATTTTGCGATTAAATTTTGAATTCGATGAAAATTGAAATCGGAAACACTAAGTTTTAATTATGTTGAAAGGAGTCAAAAAATATATTTGTGCTGGAATAAGAATTATTAGATGAGTTAATTCCCTAATTTTTGTAACAATAAATTGTTTTCTCAATGAAAATTAAATGTAGATTCGTAAAAATAATTATTAGAAGTTTGAGACGATAAAAGATTATTATGATTTCAGTAGCTGATTCATTATAAATTCATTGTAAAGTCTTCCTTATTCTTAAAAATAAATCCACTTGTGAAACATACCCTTTCATTAACTTGATTTAAACATTTTTATTTCATTTGATGATTACAGAAAATGAATTATACATCATTTGCTCCCAAATACGGAATTTTTTTCTCAGTTTTATTGTAACAACTTATTTAAAAATAGCGTTATTTCAAGTATAATTTTTCCTACAGTTTAGTAATTTTGGTATCAGAAGAGCTGAATGGAATATGGCTCGTGGAAAGTAGCATGTATTTGTTTTGTTTTAAATTATTTTGAGTTTAATGCACTTTATTATTTATCGTAGATGTTAATTTATTAAAGCTGCAAACTGCTTTATTGTGAGAAAATGTATAGATATTTTTTAATTTAGCAATGAAATTATTTTTAATCCAACTTTATTAAAGCTGTAATCTTATTTATTCTGTTTAAGAAGCATTTAAAACAAATGGAAAATAAATGTAGAGGATTGCTCAAATAGTATAAATATCCTTTATTCGAATTTTTTTCGAACATAAATTAATCTATTTTATTGATAGATTTATTATTTTTGCATATTTTTAGCTAATATGCATATAAGCAATCTACTCGAATTTTTAATGTACATAGCTCATATTTTTTAAAAACGCAAATAATAAAAATATGGTTTTTTTTTTGTGCCTTTAATAAGCTTTTATTCAACTAATGCTAGAACTAATTTTAAAAATAAATTTGTCCAACCTTGTTAATTTGATATGTAATTTTCAAAAGGAAATATAGAGGCTCGTAAAGATATTATAGTAAAATAACATTTCTATCTTGCGAGTCATATATAAATATACTTATATTAAATCTTTTACATTTATATTAATAATGTATTTAGAATTTCATTTCATTATACTCCATAGGAGTTTCCCTAATATTATTAAATGGTTAATACTACTGTGTTTAAAAATAGCGATCCTCATCGTACAATGTTTAAAAATACTGTAGCCCGTCTCAGTTTATTGTTCCCTTAATTTCAAATATCTATTTTAAAGCTTAAAGTTTAAATCATATATTTAATCTTTCCAATAAAGTATATAAAATTACATATGTATATATATATATATATATATATATATATTTAGTTAACAGTACGTATTTCAGATACAGTATTTTGTTTTAAAAAGTACATATTTTACTCGATCCATAAACAAAAAGGGCTTGAATCTTCCAAGTGTTGGCAAAATTGCAACTTATCGTAAAAAAATCTTTTATTTTGTCATCAAAATAAGGAGCATGTTTAACTTTAAAAAAAAAACCTTGCTTTTTTGTATTATTTACAAGTTGTGGTGTGGTGATAATAACCCAAACTGATTGTACGAAGCAGCAGAAGCGCCCTCCTATTTTCAGTAGAGGCCAGGTGAGGAAAGAATGGGATCGCTATGAAAAATCTTCCCTGTTCTTGAACCTTTATTTTTCATAACAAAATGGGTTGTCTTTGTGTAACTTAAATTAATAAACAATTGTTACACTGAAGGCAATTTCATTGAACCCAACGACGAATTGATCCCTTTTAATCTTTTAACTTTTTCATACTTGGTGTTACATATGCTGTATGGGTTGATGAGGTAGTTGACATTCTTTGATCAGCTGTTAGTCTTTTGAATGGTATTTTTTTTGGAGGTGAATAGGCTGTGTATTTTTAAGTGTAAATGAAAGTGATTCTTGTGATATTTGATACAAATCAGGTAAGTACATAATTTATGTAACTAAATAAGTCAATATTACAATAATTAGTACCGCACATGTGCAATGCTGGTACGAAAATATGAGAGTCCAAAAAATGTACCACCACGCTATTGAATGTCATTTTCTTTACAAATACAAAATGCATTCCTCTTTTTTCCCCACAATAACGGACATTTTTACTGTGCCAGATAGATTTGTTGTAAGTTACATTTTTTTAAAAATAATAACTATTATTATTAAATAATAGTACATATACACTCACACAAAACTATACTAACGTCAAGAATGAGCTGTAGCTCGTGTTCAGGAAAAAACAAATACAACTAATAAACTTATTATATATATATTGACTAAATAACACCTAGGTAAAATAAAATAATCTATAGAATAGAATATTTAAAATTACTTACAACATTAGATTAGGAAAACCTCAAAATGTTTTAATATATATGATGAATAACAATATAAGATGAAGTGAATTTATTTACTTTCCAAATAAAATAACAGAATGGATGAGTTATGTCTGCAAAGTTCCTTCGTGGCTAGGGAAGAAAAAATAATGTTTCCAGAACTATACCATGCTGCTTGAAGCAAGGTGGTATAAAATATTTACCACCCATTTGTTAAGAATTTAGAAACCCTTTATTTTAAAAAGAGTGATTAATATTATTAATATATACGTTTTTTTATTCGATAATTATAGTTTTATGAGGTTTATCTAAAATATTTGTAATTATTTCTGTCAACATTTTTACTCATGAAAGAATTAACGCTCTACTGTGGGACTTTTTTATTTCATAATACAAGTTTGTGCATTTTTAAATTCGATACTTTACACCAGGGGTGGCCAACCCGCGGCACGCGTGCCACATTGTGGAACGCGGGGGTCGTAACTGTGGCACGCGAAGGCTTTTTGAAAAATTACAAAAATATTATGAAAATATTACTGAATTAATTGAATTACAATAAAAAAAATTGTCACGAAGAGAATATGTAAGAAACAGAAATTTTCAGCGTAAGATTTTAAGGGCGCTAAGCAAGATTTTTCTTTTCTTCAGAAAAACGCCAAAAATGAAATCATTTGCTCCAAAACTTACAATTCTACTGCTTTGCAACATTTCGAGAAAAGTGTTGAGTAACGTGAGACTAAAAACAAATAAATTCTCTCTCTCTCTCTCTCTCTCTCTCTCTCTCTCTCTCTCTCTCGGACGGTCGAAACTGCTCAAAAAGTCACCTCTCTCGGGGGCGGTTAATTTTTAACACTTCAGATTTCCATTCAAATTTCCGCTTCCCCGTGCAGGGCTGAAGTTTATAGCTATTGGCTATCAGCGTGATGTCAGATAAAAGGTTTTTCCGGAGATGCTGGCTATTTACGATTTCTGTAATGTCAAGAAGTAATTCTGTAATATATTAGGAGCGCAGTTGTTGATACGGTAGAAATAATCTATCTGCACAAAGTGGCCGCTTTATAAAGAAGAGGGAGTGTGAACTTGCATCTATGACTAATCAGAATGCTGGATTTGGAGCCAAGAAAATTTGTAGCATAACATTGGCAAATCGTTTCTAGCTGTCACCCTCAGTTGATTTTAAACTCTGTTTAGCAAGACGTTTAGCTTTTCTATAATTGTTTTTAGATTTTAGTGCTGAGCGTAGTTGTTTAAATTTTTTTAAATTTTCAATATATTTATGAGTAAACCTTTGACATCGAAAAGAAATTATAAAGAGGATATTGCAGCCCGTGATTTTAAAATTGTCTGGGAAGAACAATACTTGTTTACACATCAAAATGCTTCCTAGCCTGTTTGTTTGATATGTGGAATTTGTATAGCAGTTGCAAAAAAAATTTAACTTGGACCGTCATTTCAAACAACTGCATAGTGATTTCAACAACAAATATCCTGTTGGATCAAATTTGAGAACGGAATTCATCCATAAAACAAAGAAATCTTTAGCCGGCTAACAATCTTTGTTCCAGAAGATAAATGACGAAATGGAAACCATGGTGAAGGCTTCTTATAAACTTTCTTGGTGTTGTTAGCCCTCAAAAAAAACCATATTCTGACGGAGAGGAGATAATAAAAAGCAGCCTTTTAATTTTCGCCCAAAATGTCGGTGATCTTAATGTTAAAAATATGGTTGATAAAATAGCTTTGTCCAGAAATACCGTCATGCGTCGTATAGATGACATGGGCCAGCATGTTGGAACGCAAATTGTCTCTGGACTTCAAAATTGCAAATATTTTTCATTAACTTTGGATGAAAGCTGTGATATCACTGCTGAAGGACAATGCGCAGTTAAGCATCTTTGTGCGTTACACGAACGAAAATTTTGATACTGTGGAAGAACTTCTTGATTTGCGCCAACTAGTTTTAACTACAGGTGAAGACATTTTTAAGGAACTTAAAAATGTAATTGAAATTAACAAAGTAGAATCGACAAAATTAGACAGTGTTTCCACAGATGGAGCGCCTTGCTTGGTTGGCAGAATAAAAGGTTTTGTTGCTTTGCTTGAAAATTATTTGGGAAGAAAAGTTTTCAAGTATCATTCGTCAAGAAGCTCTTTGTGCCAAGGACTTAAAACTTGTCTTTCGTTGTTGACCCCGTGGTGCGCTGTATCAACAAATACGAGCTCGTGCTCTGAATCGACGAAGATTTCGTACGCTTTTCCCCGAAGAAACGAAAGAAAATGGCAAGTTACTCCTTCAGTGTAGTGTGCGCTGGCTTTCCAAAGGAAGTTCACTTGCGAGATTTTGGAGTTAGAGGGAATGTGTGTGCTTTAGAATATCTGGAAGAAAACGATGAACTGCCCAGTGAATGCTCGCTCCTCAGGAGGGAAAATTGGCTGTGGGATTTAGCTTTTCTTACCGATATAATGGAACATTCAAACAATTTAAATTTAAGATTACAGGGGGAAAATTGTATTTTTCCTACCCTATTGGTCATATATCTTCTTTTGTGAACAAACCTTTGCTTTTTTGTCTGGATTTTGGAGAGAAAAAATTAACTCATTTCCCATTCATACAAGAATTATCTGCCAAAGTTAGCAATGTTCCGAACTATGATAGATTTAAAAATTCAATATCCATTTTGCAGGATTCTTTCAGTGCCAGATTTGAGGATTTTAAAGATGATAAAAAAAATACTGAACTTTTCACAAATCCTTTCTCGATTTTTCTTCAAGACATTAATTTTTACTCACCTCAGGTACAAATTGAAATTATTGACCTACAGCACCATATTACTCTGAAAAGCAAATATAAGGAAATTATTTTAACCGCAAATGATCCAAATTACATCGAATTTTGGAAATTTGTGCCACCAAGTAATTTTTCAAATTTACATGATTTAGCGGTCATATATTGTTGTAGGTTTGGATTAACATATGTTTGTGAAGAAATTTTTTCTGTTATGAACGTAATTAAATCAAAATATCACTGAAAATTAACTAATATGCACTTAAAACATCTAATTTTGTTAGCATCTTCACGTGCTAATCTAAATATAGAAGATTTAGTAAAAAAACTACAGATTCAAAAGCCACATTAAGAGACTGCTTAGTAATCATTTAAAATTAAATGTTTCAAGTTGCTTATTTTTATTTTGTACCTTAGTTAACTGACTGATCCTGTAAAAATTTATCAACAATAAAATATAAGTTTCTACTTTTGTTTTATTTGTTATACCATTTTCTTTTTACATTTTCACTATATAGAACTTGCATTTAAAAGTATGTTTTTGGTGTAAATAACCCATAACAAGCCTATAAGTAACATTTTTTTACTTTTGTATATTTTTTAGTTTGGTGAAAAGTTGAAAGTGGCACGCGTAATTTTTTTATTATCAGATTGTGGCACGCTTCCCAAAAAGGTTGGCCATCCCTGCTTTACACTTTTGATATTGTATTATACAAAATTCTTAATTCCTTATTCTTTGAAACTCAATTATGTTTTTATTTAAAAACTTAACTATCTTGTTTTCTTCTTCTCCAATATCACTACAGCCTGTCATAGGCCAAGACTGTCTCCGTAAGCTTCCTCCATCTGACTATTTAGAGCGATAGATTGTCAAAACGGTAGACATCCATATCCCTAAGGTCTCACTCAACAGAATCAACCCACCTGGAGGGGGGAGGGCTTTCTCTTTTTCATGTGCCTTTAACTTTTGTGAAAATGTCCCTCATTTAGTTGGGTTAGAATCAATATATATATATAAAGACGTCCTAGGCATCTAACACGACTAATCTTTATAACTGACAATATCCTATTCTTTAAATCTGTTGTAAATTTCATAATTACATTGTATTCTATAGACATAATTTTGCTTAACTGCACCCAAGATGCTTCAGAGTATTTTTCTCTGAAAAATCGCAGCAGCTTATCTTTTTCAGCTTTATTTAACGAGCAGTACTCGCTGCCATACAATGGGTCAGCAATGGGTCAAAATAAGGTTTTGTATAAGTTCAGTTTTGTTTTGACATTTATAAATTTGGACTTCTCTCTCAACTAGTTTCATAATCCATACAAACATTAGCTTGCTATAATTATTTATTTCTGACTTTATATCATAAGCAAGGTACTTAAACACTCAAAAATAAAATTATTAATTTTTAAAGAAGATAAGTCACATAGTTTCTCTGCGTTATACAGCTAAAAATTTAGTTTTCTCTTGGTGAGGCTCATATTCTTCTTCTCAAGGGTTCCTTATTATTATTCTTATACATTCAAATAGTCTCGAAAGGTTTCATGAAAAACGAAAACAAATGTTTCCTTAAAAATTGTATTTATTTTGTATAATACATGTTATATATATATATATATATAAGAGGCAACACACGCAGTGAATTAAAAAAAAGTACAGTTAACCTTTGTTGATAACAATATAAATTTCTGTTATTTAGTTCCAAAATATTTTTAATACTATATTCGTTACAATGTCAAAAACTTTAAAATTGAACAGGATTGAAATGTAAGAAAAATTATTTCAATTTATTGTTTGAAAAAAACATCGCAAAAAAATAGGATTTATTTATTCTGTAAATAATAAATGAGCCATATATACAAATGTGTCTTCCCACCATCACATAAAATATTGCAAAAGTTTACTACTCATAAAATTTATATAATTATATTTGTGCGTGTGCTCCTAATCTTTAACAATCCTTATAAATATTTTTTTCAAAAGAGTCTTAAGTATAATTTGACTAGAATCGTAAAACTAGACTATTATTTTTGTATAATAAAAGTTGAATTTTTCTACGATATTTGAATTTTTACATAATATGAGTTTTAAAAAAAGGGTTCTATAACTCTTAATAATAAATATATTCTTCAAAACACTCTTAATTTTTGAATTCCATTATCGTTCTTAATGGTTTAAAAGAAACTAAAATTAGGCATATTACTTAATAATGCATTAATTAGGTAACATAAACTTATTCTTATAAAATATGTTTCGTAATGACACTTTTTTGCAGATTTAAGTAGAAAATATTCCATAAAGCGCCCTTTAAAATTTCAATCAAATTCGATTATGCCAGAAATTAATTTAAAAAATAGTTAAGGGCTATATGCAAGATTTTTTTTGCTTGAACAAATAATCTGCAAAGATAATTTTTTCCATGATAATTATTTAACATCTTGTTAGTTTCTATCTTTAATATTCAAAATTCTTATTTTCATTTCCTGAAATATTTTATAAATATTGAAGACTTTGTAAAATGATGTAGTAAATTGAAATATAAAATAAGCCACTGTTAGTCTTTCTTCGTCCCATTTTTTTTTTTTTTTTGGCTGTTTTTTTTTTTTTTTTTTTGGCATTTTTTACAAATTATTTAATAATATTATTCACAAAAGTTATTATATTATCGTTTGCAGCCTTACACACACAAACTCTTATTATATTAATTGCTGAAATATATTAACTGTGTATATAGTTGCCATGAAAATATCTGATATCATGTTAGAACACTCAGGTTCATATTTTCCCATCATTGTCCCCAAATAACATTTTTATAAAAAAATCATTAAATCAAAATATTTTAAACATTAATTGAAATAATTTCATAAAAAATGTTTTTAAACTTAAGTTTGCAATGCCTGATACGATTTCGATTAACTAACAATATTTTGAAATATATTATTTGAATTGATTTCAATTAATTGTTTGAGTTCTAAAAATATTGAGTCAAGTCGAATAAATTCTTCAGTAAAATCCTATATGCAAAACAAATAATACTAAAAATAAATGAATGTATATTTTGACGAAATCTTCTTTAAATATTCCAATTCTGTTTCAAAGTTCATTTTCCGAAATTTTTTGGCAGATAAATTTCAAATTCTGTTGAAAGTTCTCATCTGCCTCTCCTCTGAATTGTTTTTGATTGAAAAAAATGCAATTTATCATTTAATTCATACATTTAATTATATTCCTTCATTTTCATTCCATAAAAAAAGAATTGTTACAATTTCTTTAATTAATCTTATGACTACTTTTAAATGTTCAATAAAAAGAGCACATCACTTTGATTTATTATGAAAATGTGATGTTGAAATGAATCTCTGGAAAGATAAACAAATATTACAAAAATATCGAGGAAAATTATGCTTCTTTTTGAAATAATTTTCTTAGAATTTTATTTCCTGCATTATTATCAAAATATTCTTCGTTGATTCTAAAAATAACATCATGACCAACTGAAAGGAAAAGAGTTAAAAATTTTCGTGACGATTGATTTTTGCTTTGAATCAGTTAATTGATAACGAAATTAATTTGAAAAAAAGTTATTTTTAAAATACAAAATGTGTTATTTGAGAGATGGTTTTCCTTGGGTTGTTTGCCTTCTTTATTTTAATTTCGAAGAAAATGTTTTCTTCAATAATAGCTGTTTTCATCTAATGATGAAAAAGGTAACGAAAAATAAATACAGGGATGCTTTTGTTTAAATAATGATGCTGATATTTAAGACTTTTGTATTTAACCATTCATGCAGTGTGCATACAAAATGAACAGATGTCAGCCAGTATTCATATACATACATAAAACTCATTTAGCTATATATGACTGAGTCTGTTACTGTGAAACACACTATCATAAAATGTCACATAATTAAATTGTTAAAAAACAAAATTTTCTGTGTTATATAATTGTATATTACCAAATGAGAGAGAGAGAGAGAGAGAGAATTCAGTAAATTTTTAAAATAAATCTGCTTATATCACAGCACGAAATGTGTTTATAATATTTATCAACATCTAATTTACATTGTAATAATTTAAGTCATAAAAAAATTAATTTCTCATTTTTATGGGAGATGGTATCCTGCACATAATATTTTTTTTATTATTTTTATGTTTATATGCAAAAGTTTGCCTGGACACATATGAAATATAGGTTTCAGAGGAAAAACACTATTTTAAACAAACAATTATTTTAAATATTTAATTTTTAAAAAAATATTTAAGTTTTTTTTAATTTCTACTATTTTAACAAACTTTAGAATATTTGAACATTTTTCTATTTTTTGCTAACATTCTTAGAAATGTTTTTCAAAATTCTGTCCTTGGCATTGGTATTACAAAAAATATTTTTTACAATGTTTTTATTGTCATACATTATAAAAAAAATTTTTAAAACATGTACTGTTAACATTATTCAAAAAATAACTCTTTATCTAAATCTTAATTCCATATATAGAATCGGCAAACGTATTATACAAAGCAACCGAAAAAATTTTAAACTTTATAATTATAAAAAATTTTTAAAACATGTACTGTTAACATTTTTCAAAAAATAACTCTTTATCTAAATCTTAATTCCATATATAGAATCGGCAAACGTATTATACAAAGCAACCGAAAAAATTTTAAACTTTATAAAAGGATTTAGCATTTCAAATACATAATTATCGTGAAAATTATAAACTTGAGAAAAAGCCATTTAAAGTGTTCAAAAATGCCAACGTTACGTGTTCTGTTTTCGCTTAGACATACTGTTAAAAAAAGTTAAATATCTAGCTAAATAATGTAGCTAGAAATACGAAATTTTATACACATATTTAGGAAAGTCGCAATTAAAATGAGGTAATAAAAAATTGATATCATTTGTAAGCAATGTGCGTTCCATTACTTTCCTCCAAATAAATAATATACACTCACGTCCAAAATTAAAGTCACAAATATAAAATCTGTGAAATGAACTATTTACTAAGTTGCCACGAAATTTGGCACATAGACGTATTACAATATGGGGAAGAATATAGCAACATAGCAATATGGAATAGAATTTAATTTTGAATAAAAATATAGGGTATATCAAAAAGTGTGAACTTATGAATCAGAGATAAAGCTGTCTAATATAGAATGCCCAGGCATACAAGTCTCACAATGAGCTGTCAAATTGTTTATGAGGGAGTCAATAAATGTTTGTGGCAAAGCCCAACCATACGAAAGGGCGACTTTTAACCCCTGGGAAGTAGTCTACGCAGAGAAATCTCTGTTCCTAAACTAACTCAAACATGTTCAATACGATTCAGATCCGGAGCCTAGAGGACCAATCTATATGGAGAGTATCCCCTTCTTTATGAGATTCATCAACAAGGTGAGGTCTGTATGACCACGTATTATTGTCCATAAAGATGTAGTCCGAGCCCATACACCCTGAACAACCTCCCATAGGCTTCAGGGATCTCATCCATATAACGCTGGGATTTGACTGTACCCGCATAGAAGACGTACAGTAGTGTACTACTGCACAACCTTATGCCGACCCACACAAGGATTCCTCTGCCGCCAAATCTGTCGATTTCTGTTACGTAGGAGGGATAAAAAAAGTGGTCTATTTTTTCTATCCAGATGAAGACTACGAGAATCATTTGGTCTGGTGAATCTCGGCTCATCACTGAAAAGAACATGCCTCTTTCTTGTGGTGTCCATGACTGATGTTTCCGGCTCCACAATAAGCAGTCTTTACTGTAGTCAAAGGGACAGACAAGTATATACGCTGAGCATAAAAGACAGTCTCTACAAATTCCTGCATGTCTGAAAATTCTGCTTCCAGACCCAGCAACAAGGCCACGGGCAAGCTGAAGAACCGTTGTCCGCCGATGGTGTCCTGCGTTTAATGCCAAGGAGCGATCCTGTTTACATGTCGTTGCTCTGTGGATGCCGACCTTCTTGATGGCAGTACGAATTGTTTGGAATTGATTTCACAGCCATGAGATTCATTTCAGTGCCTCTTGTAACCATCGAGTCACCTCCACTTCTGACTGCCAAGCTTTAAGCAGCCCAAACGTTCTTCGACACAGAGAATCATCTAAACGATTTGAGAAATCATTCTCACCGCAAAAAGGCTAATTGATTTGCTTTAATGCAATATTCACAAAACTGTAGGCAAAAATCCCAGATGCTTAAAATGTCTCAATCCAGTACTTCTGCAAAAACTAACACTAAACAACATCTCTCAATAAACAGAAGGTTGGTATTGTACAACCCGTTTGCAAATTGTATAAAATACAAATTCTATCAGTTTTATTGGAGATAATTTATAATTACGTCGAAAAACATGCTTGTGACCTTAATTTTGGACATGACCATATAAAAAAAGGTATACCAAATTTTTAATTAAAAGTCACAAATGTAAGAGAATATATGACCCTATGAATTTTATATGGATTCCGAGATTCAGAGAAAAACTGTGACAAACACGTATATTAAAAATACAATCAAACAGATTAGATGTAACGGCCATAATTACGCTTTATTCCGTATAATAATACCAAACATTTAATAGTATCGAGACTGAGTATAAATAATTTAAAAAGTGCCAAGAAGTAATGTTAAGCACATTCATTAAATTTCAACTATTTAATAATTTATATTTGTACAATACTTCTATATAACATCCACTTATATTACGATAGCATAGTAATGTCACAGCAGCATTTTTGTTATAACAGTTGTGTGCTTAAACATTGTTCGAGTCTTTGATAATTTAATCGTGGATTTCTATAATGTAGATACATGGCATAAATTAGAATTAAAAAAAAATAGAATTTAAAAAATGCTATAAATATTTTTTTTATTTTTATTTTAAACTTTAATTTATTCTTTCGCTTACGATTCCCAATGTTCCAATCAATATGCCGTAAGTCAAAAGCGTTCCGAAAGCACTCCATATGAGCGATCTGTCAATAACATACGTGTTCCACAGAGTCAGGTGAACCTTGCGTTTTACATTCAATTGCCGCCATTTGAGGTCTCGCTTTTTCGTAAATGGCGTGTGTTCTTGCAAAGAGATGACTTGACTCCTAGCATTGAATGCTGCTTGATTGACATTAGACGCTGTCATAACCACTGAAAACAATACGGCCAAGTGTCCTGCTATGTAACAAAATAAAAAAGTACACAGAGAAGGGGTCAGAGTTTTACTGAAGCTTACAATAACCAACCCTCGGAATAACCCAAACATAGCACACAGAGCAACGACGAACATTATCAAGCTAAGTGAATTCTCAACATATTCAACGACCTGAAGAACTGCAAGGTAGGATTGGATAGTGCTGCAATTTTCGGAATCTGTCACAGATGTCTTAAGAGAACTATATACAACTTTAAAAAACTTCTCTAGAGCGTAGCAAACGTCTGCATAGAGAACGGTAGCAAGAACAAACAGTACATACAAATTGTAATTGGTACTTATTACAAGAATCTTGAGGCAAATATTCAAAATTCCAATTAATTCCTGGGAATTACTTCTCGTTTTCAGTAGAAATTTGGACCAATTGACATACATTTCGTCATCTTGGTATTCCATAAGAAAAGTGATTGCGCAAAAGATTACTATCACAAGAAAGAATAGGTTGAAACAACGAATCCACTTGGTGGCCTTCAAATCTATGTAATGCTCTGAAATTCTTGATACTTCCTTCGTCATTTCGAAAACGGCTTCTTTCTTTTTCAACAAGCATATTCTTAACACATCAAGGAAAAAGGTATGTAATATGAAAATAATTTCTTCTTTCATAATCATGTAAAATATGACCGAACTCAATTTCATTACAAAATGTAAAATGGCAATAATAATGTATACATATTCCACACTTTTCCATACAAAATGGCGAAAACGTTTCCTATTTCTACTTTTCACCCTCTCTTCACAGTAAATGCCATTCATTCGAAACAAAAATAAAAGCCGCCATAACGTTTTGTTTAACATCTCTTTGGGATACTTTCTACTGTTGTACTTTTTCTCTCCCAAGTCCACTGCATTGATCATAAACCGATCAGACATTTTTTTAAAACTCACCATTGCTATATTTCAAAATAAATCTCAAACTTTTACCTGACAAGCTTCTTTCAAATATTTCCGGTCATTCAGTTTTATTTTCTTCGGTATTTCGCAGCAAACCTTTTAAGAAAAACCCAAAACAATCAGCTAATGTCTTAAAATTCTCAATTTCAAACTAATTATATGTTTCAACAGTAAAAGTGTTCGTATTACTGAGAACATTTCGAATCGAGCTATTGCGTGTATTTCAAATGAATATGCTTATTTTTCAATTGAATCTATTTATTTCAATATTGGTTCTGCGCACTACAGCCGCCCTATTTTATTCTTTCTATTAAGAAGCCAAATCAAAATAAACAATTAATTAAATATTTAGTAACTTTTATTTTTGTGTATGAATAATTTGTGTGAAAAGCGTTCAAATTTTTTAAAAATCAATGAAGTGTCGTTTGTTATTTGAATAAAATGGAATTGAAAAGTATTTGAAATGCAAATCCGTGGCTCTACCTGCCGACTTTTTTTTACGTTTTTGCTAAATAATTTACTTAAAAAAAATTGAATTGTTTCATTGTTAAATGCACACTATCACATTATCTATACGTATATCACACTATCTATATTTTGAAAATATCTGGGATCATAATTTGAATTCCATGATTGTATTCGATAACAGAAACTAATAAATATTAAATTATCTTTGTAACTCTGATAAGAGAAAAATAATTCTTATTTGATCAGAAGTATGTTAGGGACAAAGTTTCATGACTCGGCATTTATTTCAGTTGATGTGTAAAATATATAGATATTTTTAACTTACATATATGCATATACATTTTGAATGTGCTGTTCCCATATTAAATAAACACAATTTTAGATACATAGTTGATAATTTTATACCTTCTTGATATAGCAGTTAATTTTTTTTTTTTTTTTTTTTTTTTTTTTTTTTTTTACATTATTAAAATTTTTTAGGATATTGAAGTAATTTGCAGCGTTTATTTAAAAAAAAAATTTTGAATTATAAATAAAATCTTAATGAACATAACACAAAATAATAACTAGATTTTCTTACGAAGAAAAATACCAAAATAATAAAACACGTCTTTGCAAACTTTGACTTATCTCATAGCGCTTTGTTCCAGTTTGTATGTCGTGAATTAAAAGGGCTTTAAAATCACTCCGAATGAACGATTGGTGTCGATAACATAATAATGCTAAAAACTGAAATTAACCTAAAATTTCTGGGCTGCTACATCTCAGTGGCTTTATTGGTACGGCGCGGTAGTTTGGTGAGGGGTGACTGCTCCCCGGAATCGTTCTCGTCACTTGACCGTGGATCAAAATTACAAGATACGTCGTCAATTCACGCCTATTCACAGATAAATTTCTTATGATTTTTTTTTCCAAATGTCCTCAGAGGGAGAGGTATATATGGAAGGATCCAGGAGGAATTCCGAGACTGGATTTGCTGTCTTCCTCTTTTTCAGGAGAATCGTTTATGAAAGACTTATCTTTTTAAACCTCAAAACCTACAACACTGTCTTTCAGGCAAAGATATCCGCAATGGGCTCAATTCATGTGACGTCATTAGTCACATGATAATGATAACTACGTCTTTTTACCCAATCAATAGAAAAATTCATGTGACGTCATAGTCACACAATAGAATCAATCACGTGTTTCCAGCTAATCAGTTCATCAGCTTCGTTGTTGCCAACTTTTCATCTTTTCAGAAACTTCCTCTTAAAAAACAAAAATTTGTCAACAGCAATAATGCACGTAAGGTAGACAAAATGCATTTTATTTAAAAGTACATGCATAAAATAAGATTTTTTTCAAAATTTTTAAACCTTTAATTTGTTATTATAACATTTGAACATTTTTACCTAATTATAAAGATCGAAATTTTGCCCAAATCTTACAAGTAGAACAACAAATACAATTAGTTTGATGTCTATTTTGAGTTCAATGAAGAGCAAGTGTTTGTCTTCATCGTGTGACCGTCATGAATTGAGCCCATTGGGTTCTAATCAATTCCATTACTATTCAGAAAACAATTCAGCTCTATAATTAAAGAGACAAAAACTGTTAAACTTCTAAATTTAAGCACTGAAGTTCTTAAGGGATCCTTCTAAATGGTTAGAATTTTCTTAGCCAAATTGAAAGCACGATACATAATATTAATAGCATAACCAAAAAAGAAAAATTCAATTACCTAAATTATTATTTAGGTGGAACCGCAGCAAGTTACATTAGCGGGTTTTCATTGATGGAAGCGAATGATGATGTAGGTTTGGATTTATAAAAAAGCAGATTTGGGAATAAAAAACACTTTAATACAAACTCATTTAAATCATTTATTAGAATTACTGCTGATTAGAAATATAAATGATTTGGGTGGGTTTCGGAAAATGTTCCATAAAGCAGAAACACAAGTCAAAAATTGAGATCCATTAGAAGTCGAGGCAGAAACATACGGAAATCTTTTAACCCATATATTTTTTGTTACAGAGATTCCCAAAAGATCTAGATTTTAATATAAATGACGTACGCTTTTAAATTTTTTTTTCCTTTTTAGATACAGAATAAAAAGTTGCTTATATATATATTGAGTAATTTATGCCAAGCTGTGGAAGCTAAATGTGAATCCTTGATACTGCATACGGAAGTAAGGTGGTTGTACAGAAGAAAAGTTTTATCTTTGTGCTTGAATTAAAAAACGAGTAAATATTATGAAGTTAAAATATTTTTTGAACAATATAAAATTGGTGGTTTTTCGGAATATAAAATATGGTGTACTAAACTAGCTTACCTGTATGATATTTTTGTTACTTTCAATAACATAAATTTATGTATACAAGTACAAAAATAAAATATTTTAAACTCAACCGATGAACTGGGGGGGGGGGATTCCAAGGAAAACAAATAACTTTATGGAAAAACAAAGCTTAGGAAGGTAATTTGGAAAAGTTTGAGTCAGTTCCATAAGACTCCTATAAAGCTATTGTTATTCGCCATTTGACAACACTATAGGAGAGAGTGGTTCATTACTTCCCAGGTTTAAATATAAAGAAAGTTTATTGGTTTCGTAATCCATTTGTGGTAACGGATACATCTGTATAAGAATTAACTTTGAATGAAAAGGAAGAACTCATTTCGCTCTGTAATAATCGAGATCTAATTTCAAAACATTCGGGAGAGCCAATTAATTCCTTTTGGATGAAAGTTAAAAGCGATCATCCCATAATAGTCAAAAAAGCTTTAAAAATATTGCTACAATTTTATAGATACATATTATTTGTGTGATTTCGGGTTTTGAGGATTAATAAGTATAAAAATGTAAAAAACTAAACGAGCCTTACAGTAGTCGCATATGATGTGTAACATCTGACATGTTATCGTGGTAAATACGCAATAGTGACTTTAATCCTGAGAAAAAATGAATCGGGTATGATTGGAAATAATTTTCTATCGAATAATTGTATCTTTAATGAAAATTTTATTTAATTAACTCAAGGAGTAATGCAATTTTTTATCCAAAATATTTATTCTTGCTCAAATAGTTATTCAAATAATTCCATATTACTTACTCGTATTTTTTAAGAATGATGATCTTTGTTAGATGCTTAACAGTAAATATAGTTATTAATATAGTTTACACATAAATATAACTTCAGATTTTATACACAATGAGCCCTGACACTTTGACAATTGAGCGTAAGAATCACAAGTTTATTCTGAATGAAATCTAATAAGACTTACTGGTATGTGCGGAAGGCTAGCGACTTAATTGCTACTAGAGTTGGACCCCCATGCGAGGGTAGCGAAGAGATACCACCAAGCGCACTGATTGTTAAAATCAAATTGCGGACGCTTCCTCGGCTTGATGGCTACTAGAGTTGGACCCCGTGCGAGGGTAGCGAAGAGACACCACCAAGTGCACTGATTGGTCAAATCAAACAGCGCGCGCTTCCCCAACTTCCTGTTACGCATTTCCGTCCCTTTTCACGAAATCACTCCAACAAATAACCAGCAACCGAGAGTAAAGATTTTACACATCAAAAAGGATGAAGACTTTGAAGTGTATATGACGAAACGAAAACAGCTTTATATTTTTATGACCCATTTAAATAAAATTATCAAAATCCTCAAGCTTAAATTTCGCATTTAATGTATTCCTATGATTAATTTGTAATTAATTACTCAATAAACATTTTGTAATCTTTGTCGCGCATATTGTTTCATTTAACATTGAAAATTATTGTCATAAACTATTTGATATAGTGTATTATAGATAAGTAAAATCCTTTTAAACTTATATTATTATTAGTGTGCCGCCAGATTTTGAAATTGTGAAAAGTGTACCTACCGCTAAAAAAAAGGGTTGAGAATCACTGCTCTAGTCAGTTTATTTTTTTAAAAAAAGCAACAAAAATGAATAAAAGTTAAAAGGTCATATTTTCAAAATCAAGATTCCCAAATGTAATGTGTTTGTCACTATTTTTTTCGTACGCTTCTGTTTATTTTTTGCAGGAACCGTGTCAATGACAATGTACTAACTTTTTTGTGTCAATCCCGATGTTCAAAAGACATTAACATACAATAAAAAAAATTTAAAATGAAATTCTGGTCAAATTCTGTGTTGAAGATTTTACTTTCGGAAGCACCAATATTTTTCATTTTCATTGCACAATTTTGAGAATATGCTCTCTTTGAGGTACGTTAGAGAACATTTGAATATTCTCTACATTCCTGAAAACGTGAAAGGAGGGGGGATGTGTGTTCATGTATTTGTATTTTGTTTACATATTTTTCCCCTATGTCTAACCATTATAATTCTTTTTGTTTAATGAAATTATTAATTTGTATTGAAAATTTCATTACTTTAAAATCGATAATTTTTTCCAGCTACTTTTTTAGACTGATATTGTTCACTTATTTTCTAGCTTTTTCATCACCACTGTTGTTCAACAACTTGCAACTTTTATTCCTTCATTTTTTTTAACGTTGATAAAATGCATTCATTTTTCTGTGATCCTCGTGACTTTTATCAGAGAAATTGATAAAAACCTTTTAACAAATAAGATTGACTTGTTTCGTTGCTATATATAATTTTCACTTTTTGCACTATTATTTGTGAACAATGTATCAAATATGTGTATGAATGAAGAATATTTAAAAAAGAATTTGATTCATTCGGCATATGTTGCATAATTTATTCCATTTGCAATAGCATTTAAAATATTAATTGCATTAATTTTTATTGTGAATATTTTTGAAAGATCCATAATTCATTCAGATTTTTAAAAAAAAGGTCTGAGTTCATAAATTTTCCCCACAAGCGAACTATTAAAAAAAACTGCATAAATGTAAAGTATTTGAACCTAGTGGCATTAGAAATATATTTATCTAAACAATTTTGAAATAAATTCACTCACTCTAACCCATACTTAAGCAAAAACATTAAAAAATATATTTCATTTAGCTGATCTATTCTGAAGATTTTTTGCCACCCATCCAGTCAGTGATGCTGACTACTATGCCTGACAGACTGACATTTTTAAATAATTTTCCAGTTTTTTCGCCACTATTGTTGTTCAACAGCTTCAACTTTTATTCATAAATTTTTTTTCACAGTGATAAAATGCATTCATTTTCCTCCGATCCTCGTGACTTTTATCAGAGAAATTGATAAAAACCTTTTAACAAATAAGATTGACTTGTTTCGATGCTACCGAAAAGGTTTAAAAAATAACTACTGCTTATATTTATAAAATTGTCACTTTTTGCACTGTTATTTGCAAACATTGTGTAAAACATGTGTGTGAATGTAGAATATAAAAAAACTGAAAATGTATCGGATTAATCCGAAAAAGAAATTTGATTAATTTGACATTTTTTGGATAATTTATTCCATTTGCGATAGCATTTAAAATATTAATTGTGTTTATTTTTAATGTGAATATTTTTGAAAGTTTTATAATTCTTTCAAGTTAAAAAAAAGGGTTTCTGTTTAAGCAATTTTGACATAAATTCACTCACTCTTGTCCATACGTAAGAAAAAGCATTAAAAAATAGATTTCATTTAGCTGATCTATTCTGCACAACATTCTTACGATTTCCACAGGTAGTTTCCAATGTTTTCCAATGTTGGAATTGGACTCGGATCGTCCAAAACTGATACTACTGGTTGCGAGAATTCAGTATTGACAATAGTTGAGACATGTACAGCTGTAACTTGGACAAACTTATAACAAGAAAGAAGTATATGGAAAGAAGACAATGGATGTGTAGAAGGAGAGTATGGTTCTGAAGTAGGGTTGGAAAGCATTACTCCATCAAATTTCGGGGCTGCCCATGTTACCTTTAATCTTACTGACCATATTTGCTTTAATGACATTATTCAACAGTTGGTATTACTGGTGTCGAAGGGAGAAAGAAGAAAACCACCCACACCTTGTCCATCCACAAAAACAAACGGATACTACACTCACATAAGATTGCAGCCATTTATAGGTTTCATGTAAAATTAATAAATTTTGCGTGTTAAATTTTAAGTTAAATAACAAAAATATAATGATAACCCAAATTTAAATTATCACAGGCAGATGTATGTAGATAAAAATGGTCTGTTTGCTCTTCTGTTTGAGCCGCACAAAAACACAGTCACCGTGAATCTTGAGCAATGCCAGCGCCGTGCAAATGCATCAACGCAAAACCAATACGTGTATATGGGTATTTTCTTGAATGTGCCCATATTACCTTAGTGCCCATATTTACCAAGTTTACCCAATAACAACAGTGATTAATTGTTATCTTCCTAGAATTATATGAGATTCTGGGTCTGAGTGTGTCTCTGGAAGATTAGAATTTTAGGTTTAAAAAGGAAATATAATAAAGAATATGTCCTGGTGGGATTTCAAGGATTATTCCAAATCAAACAAATTGCTTTTTTGACTAGGTTATTGGATCAAAGATATCTAATGAACGTATTGAAGTGAACAGTTTTGTTTTAAATTAGGTCATATCGCCAGTTAGAGAAGAGAGATTTGGAAAATTGCTTAAAAATTGTTTTAAAAATCTAATGCGATTTACTAAAAATTCTCTTCAAGATGCACACCATCAAAACCTATAGATTCAGCGTGATTTGTTTCATACGTTTGGGTTGTTTAGTTTTCTTGGCACAGCCAAAACACCCACACAAACTCTTTCTTTTATTCAATTCCTACTATTAGTTCACTCTCTCCCTATATATATATATAAATATACATCTTGTTCAAATTTTCAATCGTTAATAAAATACTTTCTATCCATCCTTTCCAGTTCAAATACATTTTTGGAGCTTGTAGTAGATGACACTTGATGTTAATACAGTTTTTTCAAATATATTAATTCTTCTTAATTAATGATTATATAGTAAAAAACAAAAATAATAGTCCAACTGCATACATAGAAAGGAAAATCATTCATTGGTCCCTGTAGCGTTGGACTTCTAATCGACAGGTTGTGGGTTCGAATCCCAACTGGAAGGGCCTAATTTCTGAAAATGTGATTTTTTTACTATACTATTTTATTAGAATAATTAAATTTAATGAATGAATAAATAGTAACAAAACAAACAAAAAATAGTCCAACACCCTACATAGAAAGGAAAATGGAAAATTGCCGGAAAAATCCCTTTCTATTTTGTCGCTTAATATTGTGATTCTGTCATATGTATATGTATATTTATATTAATTGTAACTATTTAATAAAAAATAACTAAAACAAAATTTTTCTTTGATAACCTGAGAAGGAATTGACTTAAAAAAAACCTTTTATATTACTTGTTTATATAGATTTACATTAGCTTAAACCAAGCCTTAAATAAATACATTTCGGGAATCGGTAAAAAAAAAATTTAAGTTTATTTCGTTCTAATTCCTGAAATTTAGCTTTTTTGCAGCTGCTTTCATAATCTAATGAAAATATAAAAAGGGAACTTTTGATAAACATGAGCAGATATATTCATAAAATGCATTTATTCAATCGTTTTTATCCACTGTCATTTTTATCTAAGAGCTGATAAATCAGATGATTATAAAAAAAGAGAGAGAACAACTGTTTAATCTCTCGAATTCTAGATTAAGCAGAATCGAATCTCCTTATCTGAACAACGTCAAATTTTCAACTTTTAGGTGTGATAAAACAGTATGTGTGTTTGTCTTTGAGGGCAATGTGTTCTGACAACAAGTATCTGCACATGCGTTAATGTTAGATCTACGATATATCAGTGTGTTCATTTCCCTAGAATTTTACATTTGGGGTTAATTTTATTTAGAGTCGTTAGAATGTCCAACTGAATGTTGTAGAAAAAGACAATTCGGAAATTTTAATTCAGAACACACATTTGTTGAAAAATCCACCTAATTGAATATTTTATTTCTAGATATATATTTTTTGTCGTTTCTCTGTTTATGTAAGCCATTACTCTTTTGTGCAAAATTCCCAATAAAGGAAATCAGTAATGGTAGCTCAGACAGTTTTGAGTCGAGTCATGGGTTCCATTATTAATTCCTTCCAAAAGTATCGTCTGGAATAATAATGAAGGTTATTGAAAAATGAATCAGTATTTTGTTTCTAAAATTTAAATTAATGTTATTGTTATAGCAAAGCAAAAGAAAATAGAAATTATCGCCTGGATTCAACCGATACTTATTTCTACTATTAATTTCTATACTATGTGAATTACCCCCTCCAATTCTTTTTCCCGATAGATCTTTTAACATTCGAACACGTGTTTCAATTCAAACAAGGCTCACAAAACTGCTTTTATCAATTGAAATAACTGTCACGTGGTGTAAAAGGGAGAGAAAAGTATTCTTTCTTCTTGTCTGTGGTTCTGAGTTGCGTGTCCCTTATGAATTGTATTTATAATTCTAGAGATGTTAATTCAAATGAATTTTGATTTGATTTTTATGAATTCTGTTTTTTGAAGCTGCACGAAGCAGTTGGTAATTCGAGTTTAAAAATTCAACTAAAAACTATAATTGCTGTATTATATTATTTAATGTCCTTATTTAATATACCCTCATGTACATAAATTAAGGAAAATTCAGAGTCATGATATAAATCAGACTCTAAAATAAATATATCACCCGTAAAATGGCTACAAACATCTTCAAGAATCGTATGCAAATTGCAGGAACCCACCAGATGACACCGATAGTACGTCACAATGACGAGAGTGAAAAAGAAGGATATACACTGATGAAATAAATTAAGAGAATTTGCATATTTTATTGAATTGCATGAAAAGAACTGAACTGAATGAAAAACTACTTCTTCTAGATAAAAATGCAAATCTTGTACGGCAAATACTTAATCGTATACGTGTGTGTAGGCGGAGTCAGCAGAGAAACAGGCTTTATAAGCGTAGGTAAGTTAAGACGTATTTCGTTCGCCAGCACACCTCGGTGAATAAATTTTTTTTGGAGCAATCGGTTCAATTCAAATTGTAACAATAAAAATGAGTAACCACTAACGTTTAGATGATAGAATGAGGTAGCGAACTGAGGAGAGGCTAGAAGCAGGCTAATGTCAAGTCCAGATTTGTAGTGAGTTCAATTTAACGCCCAGCGTCGTGTGTAACTTATAGAAACAGTTCCAGGATACTGGATCCATAGAGAGAAAGCCTGGGCAATGTCGTTCAAGAGCCACGACGGCCAGAGAAGATCGTCATTTGTCGATTATACCGAGGCGTAATAGAGAAGCTACAGCTTCCCAGCTCTCTCCTTCCTTGTATGCAGCCACAGGAACTTGTGTATCTCAAAGGCGACTGTTTAAAAAAGGCTTCATAAGAGAGGGTTGCTTGCCAGAAGACCTGCTGTTTGAGTCCCTCTCACGTTAACGAACAGGAGAGTCCGTTTAGCATTGTGCATTCAGCATAGAGATTGGAGTATGGATCAATGGGCAACCGTTCTGTTCCCCGATGAGTCCCGTTTCAGCCTAAACACCGATTCTCGCAGTACGTTCATAACGAGAGGACCAATGACCCGCTACCTACCTTCTAATGTCCGCGAAATCGACAATTAGGGCGGAGGAGGTTTAATGGTCTGGGCAGGCATTATGTTGGATGGCCGTACACCTCTCCATGTTTGTGAAAGAGGATCTGTGACTAGTGTGAGGTACAGAGATGAGGTCATGGAGCCCTATGTTTGCCTTTTCAGGGGTGCATGTGGCCTCGAGTTCATTTTAATAGACGATAACGTGAGGCCACATTGAGTTCTTCTGTTCGACTAATTTCTAGAGAGTGAGGATATTCACCGTATGGATTGGCCAGCCAGATCTCCAGACCTCAACCGTATAGAGCATATCTGAGACGCGCTGGGGAGGCCAATTGCAACTCGCAACCCCCCTCCCTCCGAGAACCATCCAGGAAAATATAATAGCGTTGCTGAACGAGTGAGACAATTGCCACAAGAACTGATAAACTGCCTTATTTCAAATATGACATCGCGCGGTGAGGCCTGTATAGCTGTAAGAGAGGGCCATCCCCCCCCCCTATTGACCCATTTCTTTTCATTATTCTGCAAATGCTGTTTTATACCTTACAACTCCAACGAGTGTTTCGTACAATCATGTGTGTATTGCAATTGTTGAAGGATTATTATTTGTTTTGTATTGTATCAATGTATGTACATATCACATTTCAATAAAATTGGTCCAGTAGTTCTAGAGATAATTGATCAAGTCTGAAAGCTCTCTAAATTTCTTTTTTACACCAGTGTATTAGAAATACAGGCAAAGAAGTAAAATTATTTGCAAGTGCTTTATAAGCCTTTCAGGGCAATAACCACATAGTTATGACACGAAGGACGCATTCGGGTGATTTTTTTACGTGGTAGAATTATCAGCCGTCTGCAATGTGTGTGGTCGTACTCAACTGGAAGTATCCGAGGAACTTGCAATCCCCTAAGGTGTCATCTCCAGGCTTTGGCTAAGATTCCAAGATGCTAATAATATGAGTATACGTTAGAGCACAGGTCGCCTCCGAGTTACAACGCCGAATGTGGACCGGTATTAAGCAGTTAATCAAAAAAAAAAGACAGCATTCACAGCTTTTGTAATTCTAATAGCAGATTCAAAACCACGAGCGAGACAAAATTGGCAACACTCTCAATGACTCCAAAATAAACTGAATTTTGTTATTAATGGACCGACTTATTTAATTAATGTAATTAAATAACTTCTAAGAAAACTTTTTTGCATTATTCATAAAGAATTTTGGTGCAACTGATTTCTTCTTTAACAAACAGATAAAAAATTATGCTTGAAAGTTTTTGAATTATGAGGACTTAAAAAAAGTTTTCCTTAAAATTAAATGAGTAGTAGGAGAATTTCACAATAAATTTAAAAAATATATTCAACACACTACCACATAAAACTAACAACCAATTTTTTTTTCCTACTCCAAAAATAATTTTAAAAATTCGAGAAAATTTATATTATGATAATTTTAAAAATCCTGAATTCTTATTTTGAAATTATATATAGATTAAATTTCATATCTCGTAAAATTCTCTGCTGAAAAGCTTCCGAAGTATTTTGGTTTAAAAATGTATACTCTAGTGTTAAATAAGTGCCTCACAAACTTATGAGTACCAAAAAAAATTGTAGTGAAAAATCACTCTAAATTTGCGGTAAGGATTAAAAAATGTCTAAATACTTTTAATCCTTTGGTGAAAATATGATATGGTTTTATTCTTTTATTCGAATGCTATTCAATTGGGATGTGAAACCTTATTATTTTATAGTCATGGGGCTCTGTAGGTCGTCTGAATTAAACAAAATAACCTATAAAATGAACCAAAGTTCAGTAAAAAGAATATATGTTTTGAAATAAGATAATGTAAAATTGTAAGTTCTACAAGAGACAGAACTCAAATCAGTGCTTTTTTTATATTATATTTATTAGATGGAGGGGAGACCGTGACGAGCATTGCAGAAATAATACTTAGAAAAATGTTTTGATTCTTATGCAAGAGCAAATCGGATAATTCGTCTCTATTACGCAACAAAAACATTCGTAGTAGGGATTCATCGGCAAAGAGTTATTCTTTTAGCATTAATATTAGCAGTGAATAGAATGTTACTACTCATGTGAACGAACTGAAATGAAATAACTAAATTAACTCCAAATATTATAACAGCAAACATTACATAACATTTACTGATTTTACCTCTCAGCAAACATGTCACTAATATTGCACGATTGGTATATTTTTAGAATAAGCGTTAATCTCGTGAAAGATTATTTTTTATCGCGTTGTGTTTTTACGATAACACGCGCCACCCTTTATTATTATTATCAATTACAAGCCCCATTTGTAATCCAGAGCCAATTTTCAATGCAATAACGTTTAATCGCTTTTTTTCTTTCATTTAGTAAACTTTAAAAAAGAAACAACGAATCTTCATTAAAGCGTGACATCTATCAGGACATGCACACATATATGTGACGTAATACTTCCGTTTAAACGACGTACTAACAGGATGTCGATTGGAAGAGCGGAACTTAATTTTTGGAGTGAAATAAAAATAATAATACAGAGCGTTTCAGTTAGGCTGTCATTTTTCTGTCAGCTTTAATGGTTAAAAACTTTCTTGCCTTTAATCAAATCACAAATTGATACCAAACCATGAATAAAACATTCTCTCAAAGTGAAAAATTCATCAAGGCAGGTCAATCATAAAAAAAATTAACTGAATTATTCAAAAAAGTGTCTAAATATTGTTACTTTGGTCGGAGCTCGAGGATTTTATGCTAGTATACCACAATACGCAGCCCCATTAGAAAAAAAAGGATTTTATGCAAATCAGTCGCAAAAAACACGACAGTTTTTCAGGTGAGAGGGAAATTTATTGTCGAAAAACAATCCTTGAAATACAGGATTCAACAGCACTATTCGCAGAATGAATCTCAGAAGGTCTTCACAATTTCCACAGCGCTCAGACACAACTATCAGTGTCTAAAATACCAGTATGTGAAAGATTATTCACAAGTACCACTCGTCGTACTCAACAGCCGAGCTAAACGCTAGTCGACTCTTCACGGTCAAGGCAAGAGAACTAATCGCTAGTCAAAACAAGATAATTCAGTTTCGGTGAGCGTCTCCCTATTTATCTCACGGCGTCTCACGGATCCTTCAAGAAAGATCAGGTCGTGTTATAGATCATAAAAATAGTGGATTTCTCCACTAATTTTCAGAAGAATCTGTTGGGTTACGAACTCGCTAAAAATAGACAACTTGGTAGCCAAAAAACAGGCCAATTCAGCTTTATCGTCAATATTTCGCCAAGTTCCCACTGAGCCGGCATTTTTACGTAAGGGATGGTGTTGCTTGCGAATATTGCAGTATAACATAGAGTAATATAAATGCATTGCACATGCAACTACAAATTATTTACACTGTTTTACACAAAATTCGTAACAATACATATCAGACGAAATATAAAACATGCAAGGGATTGTCATTGAGCGAGTGGCATACTTACGCCGCAACAAGAGCAACACGAGAGCTATTGGCGACGGACTTCGTCGTTTGGAGCCATGATCAAGTGAAAAGGAATACACCCGAACTGGCATTCCCCTCTCCGACTTCCACTCCAAAACGGGAGGATTTCGACTTCGACAGATTTAATGAGCATCAGCTTTCTCTACACTGCATATCTGCCACCGTGGAATTCAGGCTCGAACTCATGACACCCCGGTCACAAATCCGTGGCCTTGACCACTAGGAGGCCATAAAGGATTGTCAGATGGAGGAGAAAAATACATCATATAAGACCTTCAAACTTTGTCGACTCATGGAACACTTGAAAAAATATAAGGCGTTTCTAAGGAGCCCTATCTAAAAAAAAAAGAATATAGATATAAATAATATTGAAAGTAAACCAACATGTTATGCGCGCTTTAAGGTATCAGACTGCCCTAAAATTGTGAATTTTGCCAAAAATTCACAATTTTCTTTTATCATTTTATTTTATAGGGCACCTTATTAGCTTTATAAAAGTACTAAGTTTATTATTTTCCGTTTACTAGAATAAAAACTACAAGCGTTTTTAGCAAAAGCAGATGTCATTCTTTTAAGCAAGATGTCATACTTTAAAACGCGTTTTACTCAAAATGTGATTTTTTGAAAATAATCAAACGACTGCTAAAAAAGTTTCGAAAATAACTAACTGAATTTTTTGTGTATGTTCTGTATAATAGTAGAATTTTTTTAACCTTCAGATGTATCAATCACTGTTTTATTACAAAATTTACAATCCCTTATGTGAATATAATCACTGTTTTTTTAAGCAATTTCATATAATAACTAAGATAAAGTTCTCTGTTTTTGTAAAAATTAAAATATCTCTTACTTTGAAGGTCATTTCAAAAATGAATAACATAGCATATCAGAATAGAAAAATTGAAAATTTGTTTATAAACTTTTGATACAGAATGGGCCGCGTTTATATTTTTTTTTTTTTTTTTTTTTTTTTTTGTAAATTTTTACCCACATTTTTTTCAAATTTTAGCAATAATAATTTCTTTTTCTCTTCTTAATTTTAGCATATTTTTCTTAAAATTTGCTAAGCAAATCTAAAAACAAAAAAATCCCTATATCTCCATTTTTTAAAAAAAAGTTGTCCCAAGTAGTCGAATATCTTAATAAAAATAATACCGTACTTTTTAGTAAAAATTTTTAACATAATGTTAATGTAAATTATTCATAAATTCGTGTCCCGGGTATCATACGCCATTGCCTTATATTTTATAACTAGAATATTTGTTTGCATTTTTTTACACAAACTATCGAAGTCTAGGTCTATTGAAGTTGTCTGTGTGTACTCTCGCATTCCATTCTGTTTCTATATTTTGTTGCACATACGTTGAGGAATATGTTTGACTTAAACACATTGTTCAGAACCGCGTTGAAATGTGTTTTACTGTATGAAAAGCTTCTGCGTGCATTCTGTAAATTTGCAGCCTAAAATTTAGAAGATGTTCCTGCTTTAATGTCGAATCTGTTGATAGGTTGTTCTCTCTCCTTCATTGGCTAGCTTTCTGTTGTATCCTTTCAAGCTTGAAGCATGTGACTTTTACAAAATTTATTATTTCATTTTATGCATAAAATATTTATTTACATTTGTCTTTTTACAAACAAATAGCCTTTAAGTATTTGATTTTTTATAAAAATTAAAAAAAATTCTAAAATGTTGTTATATAAACCCATTGTTTTTATGGGGTAGAGATCTGCTTCAAAATTTGTTTTGAGAATCAACCCGAAGTGTCATGACTGGGGCTTAAGGGGTGTTACAGATATTCCCATTTTTTAACTATTAAACGTACAGACTTGAAATTTTGTAGGCATGTTTCTTTTGCTGGATATAGATCCGTTAAGATCGGATTTTATGGAAATTGAATTCTATGAAAAGTGGTTAATTACTGGGTTTTTTTTTTCTTTGTTAAAAAAAAGTCACCGTAATCGAACTTAGTACCTACTGTATGAAATTTTGTATGCTTGTCATTTTTGTCGAATGGAAATTTGCTAAGAAAGGATTTTAAGGAAATCGATACCTATGAGGGAGCGGGAATCTTTTACGGTGTATTTATAATCAAAATTTCCACAATTTCGAGCTACTAGAACTAGTTAGTATGTATGTTCCTGTTGTTGAATTGAATGGTTTTGTCAGACGGGTCTTTCGGAAATCGACTCTCCAAAGTCGCTACTGGAGCTTATTGATAAAAAAATTGCGTTTTTTTGAAGCATTAGGATCAGTCTTGAAATTTGGCAATCATGTTATTTTTATTAAGTAGAGATCTACTTAAAATGAGTTTCCTCGGAAATCCAATTGGGAGTGGCTTACGAGAGCGTAAAAGATAATTCTACTTCAATTTTAGAAATTATTATTTAGACGTTCTGTCCTTTTAAAATCAAGAGGCTAGAGTAAAAATAATATTTTTCAAAACAATCGTATTCTTAATGCTAAGATATCCATAAAACAAATAAACAGTTTATAATCATGTAACATCATGAAATACCCAGCGAAGCGGGCGGGTAATGGCTAGTGCAGCAATTAAAACTCACTTCATAAGAAAAAAAACCTTTTTTAGATTGTTTCCATCGATTTTCACTCAATTCAATGTACAGAGAAACTGAACTCATTTTAACTATATTATGAAATGTAAATATTCTGATGGTTATACTTTTTTGCAAAAATATATATGTACAGTAATATGAACTTAATTAGTATTATATAATGCTTTAAAAATATGACTGTGCCTCTCAAAAGAATAAAATTTATTCTATTATTTTAATACATTTATTTATTCTTGGTTCAACTATTTAGTTATTTTTGTTGAAATCACACATGTGTGTATACGCAATCGTATTGACTGGTCACTATTGTTACTATCAGGGATATCTCGCTACCTTTTCGGTTCAAATATATTTCTATATACGACGCCAAACGCGCGTTTGGGTGGAAACAATGACATTTGATTTCGTTTTTGTGGTAAAGGTACTCAAATCAAAGTGCATAATAAGTATTTGGTGTGTATAAATGAACCAATGTTAAAACTAAAATCAAGAACAAAATTTGCTGTAATTATTATAAAATCTCATAGATGTGCATTCAAAGCAATCATAATATGTTTTTCAATTGCGATTTTTTTGTCCAAATGAAAGCGATATCAAGTCATTGTTATCAACACATATCTTTCTCGTAAAATGTATTCAAATAAAGAACTCATTGCTGAATAGAAATGCTGATCATTAGAATGATTGGAAGAAAGAGACATGTGCTTGATGTCTATACAAAGCTATTACTTTTACTACCAACCTTCGTCTTTCTTGACCCATCTGTAAAATTTATTCAACTTTGCAATTATAATGAAACTACACATTTTATTTTTCTGTGACGAAACATTTAATAAATAATTATACCTTAGGAACTATACGAAAACATGATTAATTTCCTTATAATGCAACATTAAATTCTTATAATATTCATATTATTAAATTTAATAACTTTATTCAAAAAAAAGTTATTAAAAATGTTTGATTGTAAAAATGCAATTATTTTAACAAAATGAATGCAGAGATAAATACGTGTGATAATAAAATTCAGGTATTTTCAGGGTTGTGAATGTCTGTATGAGCCGTGTTATTATGAAAAAGGCCTCGTATAATTTTATAAAATGTACATCATTTTATAAATATGCGTATTTTTGTACCCATTCAAAATATACGCATGAAAAATTTTCAGGTTTTAAAAAAAGTTTTTGCGTTTTTTTAGTTTGAAACTATTTGCTTCGATGCATTTCTTACATCTTAGGTTGATTACGAAAATATCGATAGTGTTATGAATTTTGTGTAAATAATTCGTATTTAGATGTGTGTGTGTTATTTCGCTTTTCTAATTCCTCTGTTTTATTTTAGTGTTGTTATTTATGTTTGTATTTGTTCAGGCATTTTGAATTTATTTTCTTTGTATATGCTGTTGGGTATTTGTTAATTTATATTTAATTAATATGTGAGTAGTTTATGTCTGTAAATAGATGCCTCTTACACAGGGATTGTACTGCCCAAGATGTGCAGTCTTTGAGGAGGGGGCAGTGTTACGAATTTTGTGTAAAATAGTGTAAATAATTTGTATTTGCGTGTTTGATGTATTTATATTACTCTCTGTTACGTTTATTTTATGATAAAATTGTAATATTTGCAAGCAACGCCGTCCTTTACGTTATAATGACGATTCAACGGGAACTTGGCGAAATGTTGGCGATAAAGGCGAGTTTGCATTATTTCTGGTGACCAAGTTGGAGAATGGCGATCATTTTTGACAAGTTTATGACCCTATGGATGCTTCTAGAAAGTGGTGCAGAAATCTCCACCAATATCACGCAAGCGGTTTTTTCTCGAAGAATCCTTGAGGCCTGTAAATAGGGAGACACTCGCCGAAATTGAGCTAGTATTGCTTTGACCGATGAAGAGTCGACCAGCGATTAGTGATTACTTCGGCTGTTGAGGACGAGCACAATTACTTGTGAATAATCTAAAACGTTCTAGTATTTCAGACACTGATAGTTGTGTCTGAGCGCTGTTGAAGGTGTGAAGATCTTCTAAGATTTAATCCGCGAATTTCGCTGTGTATCCTGTATTTCAAGGATTGTTTTTCGACAATAAATTCTCATCGTTCTTAAATAACTGTCTTTGCGACTGATTTGCATGCAATCTTCGAGCCCCGATCAACGTTACAGTATATATTCGGCAAAATCTGGCGTATAACGCGTACCTATATTTTCATGATGCAATTTTTAGTTTTTAGGTATATTCGTCGCATAACGCGCACCCCCTCCCCTTTTTTTACGATGAAACATGAAATGCACTTGCGCTATGCCTTCATATTTTACAGTCATTTATTCGAGGTATTATTCCGAGCTTTAGAAGGAAAAAAAATAGTAAATTTCTAGAACTCTAGTTCGTTATAAATGTCATTACTATTAAAGAAACAATATTTCGATATATGTAAAAGTGTATTTTTTTTCTATGCTCAGCTTTTCTTTTGTTTTAAAGCTATTGTTTTTATACCAGGCATATAATGCGCATCCGTAAATTTCGATCTTATTTTTTTGTGTAAAAAGTGTGCCGGATTTTACGGTAAATGGAACGTAAAAACGTCGTTTCAAAAATGTGCACATCGCACAGATTGTGTACAGGTGAATGAAAAAATCTTATCTAAAGTTATTGTTTCAAAATATTGGTTTTAGAAATTAATATAAACTTGCATAGTAAATTGATTCAATTGAACATATTTGAACCGATTCTATTTGTTTCAACGATGCCAAAAATATAGATTTAATATAATGTTTGATCATTTTAAAGAGTATATTTTTGCTTTAAATATACTAGGTTGGTTTTAATACTTTCCATAATATCACCTTCAAGCTAATATTTTTTTCTTTTTAATAATTTTCGACGGAAAAAAACTTCTTTAACAAATCTGATCGAGTTTAGTTGTCGCAGAAAAAATGTTTTAACAAAATTAGAAGAATATACTAATTAGAGCAAAAAATACTCAAGAGAGGCTAATTTTTTTGTTTCCAAAATAAATGCTTTGAAATAAATTCCTAAATGAATTCTGATCCAATCATTTGTTGCAAAATTAATATAAAGGAAAGAAAAAAAAACTTTATGATGGTAATTAATTTTATTTAACTTCAAGATAGAACAAAACTGAGGTAACTTATTCACCAAAACTCAGTTTAACGCTGTCCGTTTACCAAAAAAAATATTTAACTTAATCGGTATTTTACGACGACGTCATTTTTTAAAACTATTTAATTGTTTATTTTTTTAAAAAAATACTTGTTAAAAAATGCATTACTCTTCAAGTTAAGCTATGGACAAATTGCAGAATAGAAAATCTCATAAGGGCTATATTTCATTTGTTATTGAAGTAATAGTGTTTAAAGTGCAACAGATGACATCATCAAAGCAAATATATTGAATTAGAGGAACAACTAAAGATGCTTTGCAGTCTGCTATCGACCCAGTTCGCTTACTTTGGTCAGAACCTTAATATTTAATGCTTTGAATAACATTATTATAAATGCTGCCAGTCGTACATGTATACAAGAAAAATTTACTTAAAATTTTTTATAAATATGACTTCCTAAATACAAATTTGAAAAATTTTAAGGCTGTCTTCGGTCAGTGATAAGGAATAAGACCGGAATTTGGAATATTTTTTGATACAAAAGAAATCAAACATTTATATTGTATTCGTCTTCATTACCCCTATACTCACCATCCTCATCTATTTTATCACACTATTCAATTTAATCTGAGTTGATCCCTTTTTTCTGGCTATAAAATGTGTTTCGCATTTTTCTCCTATACCTTAATGCTAAACGAGTTATCAATTTACATGTTAAAACGATAAAGTAACTATTTAATTGTCATGAAAATTGAGACAATTTTTTTGTCTAAAAATATCCTCCTAGTTTAGGTCAGGTTCTTGGACATTTCGCGAAAACATCCTTAATAGCTTTGTTTAACAAATGATTTAAAACAAAAATTGTTATCCTCTGCAAAAAAAGAGGAGGGTGGCTGAGAATTTAACTGAAATTGTTATTTATGCAAATAAGCTCTTAATTTTAAAAAAATCTAGATTTATATCTAAAGCCTTTGATATAAAGGAAAATACAATTTTGCCGCATTTTAATAGTTTACCTCTCGATAAACATCTAAAAATACTTATATCAATCGAATTGGAAACTATTCAAGAGGCGTGTTTGTAGAGTTGATTCAATTATTTAATCGCATTTGTCAAAAACATATTGTCATTACAAGTATTTTAGAAAAATGTTTCTGATCCTCATTACACAGTTAATTTTTTTTTTCATTCTTTAAATTTTCGATCAAACACCAGAAAAAAATTGTAATGTTTCAACTATTTTTTATCATTTATCCTATATTATTTTCTTCAAACAACTATTTTTTAATTACTTTTCAAAAAGAGAGGGAGTATAATTAATTAAAAATAAAAAAATATCAGATAAAGAGGTTCTTTTTTTTTTAAAAAAAAAAGCAGATATTAAATGTAGGCTTTTTTTTACAAAGAAATCGAAATAGAATCCTAAAAATCGTTGACGAGCTTATATATATATATATAAATCAGGGGGGTTTGAAAAAAAAGTGACATTTTGATTATTTGAATTACCTTTAAGCATTTTAGAAGATCAAATGTCAAAAGACAGGACAAAATTATGTTTTTGGATCCTTCAGAATAAAAGTGAATGAATGAAAAAACAACCAAACACGAAATACTGCTAAATGAAAGTTTCAAAAACGAGACTCTTTATCGAGTATTTCTTTCAAAATAAAAATTTAAATCCAAATGTGTCTTTTAAGAAAAGAAAAATTTTTTTAAGAAAATTTCTTTTAACATATATCACTCTTTTAAAACCCGTCAATGAAAAAGGGGGTCACTTACAAATTGCAATCAAAATATACACTGCTCAAAACAAAAGATACTGTTCAGATGATCAATACATGGTCGACAGTCGTGACAGGCTGTATGGGAAAAAAATGACACATGTTTTCCAGGGGAAAAATGTATTTTTGAGAGCATTTTGGTACAAAAAGGGAAAAACACAACTTGTGCCTATGAGGAAAAACGAACAAAAAAGATGTTTCCTTGAAAGAAAACCATTTTTAGTTAGGAGTATGGTTTCCCTGAATTGAAACAACGTTGAACACCTTTGAGACATGGAGTCAGTGAGACTGTTAATGAGGAGCTGGGTATTCTGTTCCACTTCTCCAGAAAAGCCCTTTCCAGTTCAAAGAGAGTTTGTGAGGGTAATAGGCGGTTAACAATACATCTGCCTAAAATGTCCCAAATGTGCTGTATTGGGTTCATGCCCGGAGAAAACGCTAGCCATTCCATTCATGTGATCCGTTCCTCGAAAACAAAATTATCCTCCAAATTTATCGCGATGTGGCCTGCAATTGTAGTCCATTAACATGACGTCATCTCCAAGTGCCGCAGCATATAGTACTAAAATGGGTCTGAGAATCTTATCCCTATATCGGCGACCTGTCAGAGTTCCAATTTTAATGATGTGGAGATCGGTGCACCAATCAATCGAGATGCTAGCATAGACCATCACCCCCCCCCCCAAAGTTAACACTTCAGAGCAGAATTGTTCCTTGTGGCATAATCACTACAGATGAATATATGCCTATTATCAGGATGAACAGAATGGGACTCGTCAGAGAAAGAGAAATATTTGCGCCATTCATTTCACCACCAATTCACGTGCGCTGCTACCCACTCCCTGGGGGTGCAATGGTAACTTGGTGTTAACGTCACACATACCATTGGAACATTTTTTACGGAACCCGTATGACAAGATAAGCTGTAAAGGACACCCCAGCGTAAATGCAAAATAATATTTTCCCATATTTTTATTGACTATTATGAATGAAAAACAGCAAAAATTGACAACCATTTTACTCATTTATTTCTAAGCAAAAAAATGCCATTAGAATTAGAATTATTCTAAATATAATTAGGTATTGATGAAAAATATAATGTTTCAGTATAAAATTTATAAAAAAGAAATATTTCAATGTGAAATCCGAGCCTTCTTGGAGTATAAATGTTAAATTAGGGGCCTGGTTTATATATACATACGCTTATATATCTTTTATAAATATCTTCCACATAAATACACTATTTATAATATTACTATTTTATTTTCGTTAAACAACAAAAATTTTCTTACGCATGTACTGTGTTGAAAACTAATATATATATATATATTGATTTCCTATGAATTGTTGGATTCTCACTTTTAATGGAAATACAGAATTCGTCCGAAACCATGTCAAAAAAATTTCAATCTAAAAAACAACTGATTGTTAATCACAAAGTTCTTTTAAGGGAGTGTCTATTAACGCCAAGAACTCTAAGATAACAAGAGGTCTACTGGCGACGGACCTAGTACTTTTGAACCACGAGGATAACACCCACTCTCCTAGCTTCCACTCTACGCCAATGCAAGGACGTTGACCCACAAAGCTCTTTTAAAGATTGAGTCTAAGGATGAACGGAAGTACGAAAGAATTGATTCTTCCCCCAATTGTAAACTTCTATTGACAGAGATGAAAAGTAATAATCAGTTTTCTTCTGCAGCCTCTCTAGGTTGGATGCAATAACATTCTAAATTTGTTGTTATACGTCTTCACATTTTAGTTTCACCAGTAATATATAACGTGAACCAAAAGTCTTGCCTGGTTATAAAAATTCACTACAAAATAATATATAATAGTATAACTTGTGTACCATTATATAAGTTAGTTTTAGTAGATTTTTTTTCTTGTGCACTGTATATAGCGCGAATGCTTCTTCAAGAGTTGAACATTTGTAAGAAAGACACCATTTTGGCCTAAATTTTGGCCATTTTGGCCTAACATTAGGGTATTTGAGTTCTTTTGGGGTGACTTTAAAATTGGTAAACATCCTCAATTTAAAACTAAAAAAAATTTATTTAATTTACAGACCTGGTGATTTTTAGCTTCAGGTAGTACCTATATAATGTTATCCTTAAATGCTTTGTGTTTCAAAACTTGTAAAAATATTTTGTTAAGATTAGGCTGAATAACCTGTCGCGTAGTAACGAACACTATCAATATAACGAAAAAATATATTTTGAATTAAAAAATTGTTTTCAGCCATAATTAATTGAAGTAGTGTTTTGATATAGAACATAAGTTGGAAAACAGCACATTAAAAATTAGAGCTTTACAGGCATTATAGGATTTGTTTTATGCTTTACAAACTTTAAATGCGTTTTTATTTCCGGATTTTTAATTTTGAAGATGTAGGTGTTTTCCCTAAGGCTTTTTTCAATTCCTAATATTAGTTCACACTCTCCCTATATATATATATATATATATATATATATATATTTCTGCATGGAGCTGTTGCGGGCTCTGCATTTCTGTAAGCAATTTTTAGGTAAGTTACCTTTTTCTCGTAATGGATTTAGATTTTCTATCCATTGTTTCCAATTGGTTTTTGCTCAGTATTATTAACACAAAGGGGGAAGGTTGGCTGGCCAAAAAACATGTTCAACCCCATTTTTATACAGAGAAATTTTTTAAGAGGAATTTTTTTGTATACAAGCTGTCCTAAGTCAGCAATGTTGATAATACTGTAGCATCCATTCTTTTACATTTTTATATTTTACTCTGTTATTTCAATTTTTCATATCTCCTTTTAAATTCTGTTGTCTGGTTATCTAGCAATTGCTATTCTTTTAAGTATTAATCATGTTAATTCATCTCTCTCTTGTAGAGAAATTTTGATTATATATATACTGCTGGCCACCGTAAATGCAACACCAAGAAAGACAAGAGATAGCACAACAAAATTTATTTTGTAGATAACATGTTGACCAAGTATCAAATGATTATATTTATAGACTTCTGTGAAGTGTGTTTCCTGCCAGAATCAGTAGCCAGAGTAGCCACCATTGGTGGAGATCACCGCTGTCACACGCCTCGGCATTGATTCAAAGGATGTGTTCTTGGGGTACAGCAGACCAAGCAGCTTCCACGCGTTGCCAAAGTTGATTTGGTGTGGCACCTGGGGGTGTAATCTCGGTCAATCGTTGAGCAACCATGGACCACATGTTTCCTATCGGCGAAAGATCCGGAGATCGAGAAGGCCAGGGAAGCAATTCAATCTGGTGATTGACGAAAAACCTTTGGACAATGCGTGCTACGTGTGGTCGCACATTATCCTGTTGAAATATGACTGTGGCCAAGCCCTGAAGGTAAGGAAGGACAACTGGCTCCAACACCTCAGAGATGTAGCACTGGCTGTTTAAAGTACCAGCAATGCGTACTAGAGGAGTGCGAGAGTGATATCCAATACCACCCCATACCATAATACCCGGTGCAGGACCAGTGTGGCGGTGCATAACGCAGCTGTTCAACATCCTCTCTCCACGGTGTCTCCAGACTCGAATCTGACCATCGTGGTGTTGCAGACAGATGCGTGACTCGTCAGTAAAGACAACTTCATTCCATTTTGCCGCCCACATCCTTCTTTCATCGCACCATTGGCGGCGGAGACGTCTGTGGTTCTGCGTCAAGGGTAGACCAAGAAACGGACGTCTTTCGGACAGACCACTCTGCAGTAAACAGCGTCGAATGGTACGCGCAGACACTGAATGATGCGTTACAGACTCAATGTGCTGTGCTATGGTTTGTGATGTGACTGAGCGATCTGTCACTGCCATGCACACAATTTGCCTGTCCTCACGTGAAGTGGTGCACTGAGGTGGATGCGATCGACCACGTCGGTCCGTCGTACCCTCCTGCATCCAACGGTCACATATCCGCATTACAGTTGTTTGGTTTTGTCCAACACGATTACCGATTTCCCTGAAAGATAATTCACAATCTCTTTAGGCCTCTATCCTTCCTCTGTCAAACTCGGATACTTGATCAAAAGCTGATTGCTTTTTGTTACGAGACATAACGGATCGTTTTTTGAAAAAACCAGAAGAAAAACACAATTGTCGAACTTGAAATCGTCGAAATCTCCAAGCCTTAAATAGCGCTTTGGGGTGGTGCCACAGGCGTGCGTAATGTGTTTCTCCACTGAAATTCTAATCATTTGCATATCTCACCTCCGCTAATGCATGTTGTGAATTTCATGTTATTTGCGTGCTTCCTTCAGGGTGTTGCATTTACGGTGGCCAGCAGTGTATTACACATTTTTAATGTAATATTGAATATTAACAACCGATTTAATTGAAATTCTAAAATAATATCAATGCAAGATAACGTTAGTGGAAAATATCACTGCAAAATTGTGGTCACAGTACCTGATGTGATGGAGGGTATCCCTTTTCCATATTTTCAAAAATATGATAGAAATCATTTATATTTAAATGAAGGGGATTTTTTTATATTTTTGCCAGAACTGATATGACCCTCCCCCTTTCACCCGTGCCAGCTTGACACTGATTTTCCGGACACCCTGTATAATAATACTAAAGCATGGGCCAATATTTTGAAATTCTTAAAGTGAAGTCGAATTTTTTTGAAATTATGAGAAAATGGTGCGATGAAAAGTTTAAACTTTGCTCACTTCTTTGTCGATAGGATATTTTTGCATGGAAAATCATTAAGAGACAAGAGAAAGTGCTCTTCATAAATACTAGTGAATAGCGATAAAAATAAATATCCCTACCAAAGACTGCATGATTTTTTCGTGAAAAAACTCAGAACCTGCTACAAGGATCTTTCTAGGCTAAATAAGACCGATGCAGGAAAGCAACATTGATGTTCAACATTTGACTGCGGCTGTGCATATTTATCTTATGCGAAATAATGATTACGGATTTGTTTGCAGATCTTTACACCTTTGGGATTTTTGAATCTGCACTGTTGTAGATTTATATATGTAGGTTAATTGTGTCTCCTGTAAGAAAAAAATCTACTGCATTTACTAGAGAAATCCAGAGTAAATTTCCTGTTAATTGCATCGACCTTTTCTACATTTGAAAACGACTTACAACTGATCCAATGTATTTACAACTAATGTAAATAAGAAACCAGAAATTATTTCATACTTTTATAGTGTTAGAAATTTTCATCTTTCGATATAACCAACTTATTATATCTTTTTATAAAGTATTGCAAGTTGGAGAGTGCATATTCTTTCGCAAAAGAAATTTTTAAAATATAATCCAACGATCCAGCAAGCAAGCACTAGAATCTTTTAAAGATCTTTTTAAGTAAGTGTCGTCGAAAATTTTATTTCTGTTCGAATACTTTTTTGCGATGACGTATTCGAGAAATAATCAAGGTTCTTCTAGCAATAACGAACGAATTAATATTACAGCAATGATAGATTCTGACGTCCCGTGATGTAATAGACGTAGAATTAAGAGCGGCAATCTTCATCAGTAAAGGGCTGGAAGAGAAATCTCATTTTAAAACTTGCTGACTCTTCTTGTATAATAACTCGCAAAAAATTTGTATTAAATCCATTAAAAATGATATCCCCATTCTTAAAAAAAGACAAAATGTTCATTCTGTATACCATTTGGGGAAAATACAATTTTAAAAAAATACCAGTTGAATTAAAAGATTTATGGACGGAACAGTATAAAAATCTTTAAAAATACATAATTGACGCTTTTTTTAACAAAAGTTGGTTACTTAATAGTAGCGGAGAATCGGGTTCTATATGGAATAGTCAGGTAATATAGAATACCCAGGTTTTGGCTGTGTTTCTAGCTGTTAATGTGTGGGAAAACCTTGAACTACTGAAAAAAGGCTTATGATACATTGCAGTGATAGTTGACCCCTAGTTGTTGCCCATATCACTCGCTACAGAACAAAATGTGTTTTGCGATTTTCAAAAATTTTTGTTGGTAGGTTTTCAAACACTTTAACCTTCTAGTACACATGTAATTTGAACATTTAAGTTGAGCATGGTGTACACTAAAAGAATTGTAGTTTGTAATACTATGGTCGTTTTTTAATTGACAATGCTTTGTCCTTCAGTTTAATGTTTCGTTTTCCAAGACAGAGTGTCGAGTATTATGGAATACTTGATATTCCTTAATACTCGACATATTCCATTCTGATGTATCATTTGTAATAGACTTACACCATTAGCTAAAGAATTAGAAAACAAAGATACTGAATGTATATTCTGTAATTAAAAATTCTCCAAACATCAACGAGGAAAAATTTGGATTTAATGATTCGGCTGCTTTTTGTAGGCTCACCTTGACTGTCCTGGAGCATAACAAGATTATGTTTGTGACTTTTGCAAACAAACTCAAAACAGAAATGACTCTCACACATCCTTAAAAATTTGGCTTTTATAGTTAAAAATAACTACGATTTATGAAATCTTAACTAGTTTTCCAAAGATTTAAACCACCTATTCCACATTACCCGAATGTTCCATATACCTTCCAATTATCTTTTTTTATAAAAATGATTTTTTTATAATATAAAAATAAGTATTTTTTTTTACAAGTGATAAGTCTTTATAATCGCTTATAGTATCTATCCATGATGATTTTGGAGATTTCTCGAATCTGGAGTTTTTTTCAGTTAGTTGGTAGAAAAACAAATATCTTACAAGAAATATGAAAAATGAGATTCGGGTATTATGGGATACCATTTACATTTCTAAAAGTAGCTTAACTGGTTCTTGACAAAAGCTACTTTTAGAAATGTAAATGGTATCCCATAATACCCGAATCTCATTTTTCATATTTCTTGTAAGATATTTGTTTTTCTACCAACTAACTGAAAAAAACTCCAGATTCGAGAAATCTTAAAGATGCGGACGAACTTTAGAATACTCTTTTGTTCTTAGAAAATACTGTGATCTAAATATTGACATTAAAACCAAAACTGTCAGCAAATAACTCTGATATTAACACTATATCAGCTACTTTTTGTAGAATTTCCATATTTCAGATTGCTTTTTAAAACAATTTTTACACTTTAAGATGCTATCATACAGATAAAAACATCGTTTTTAGTAAGTGTTTGGACAATGTTTATGTTTCTTTACGCTGGAAGTTTTTTATAGACACAGGAATCCGTGCAAGGCGTGTATAGAAAAGTATTTTAAAGTAATTGAAAATGGATTCCTCTGTGTCAAGTCAGCTTCTACAGGAATGTCTAAATTATTTCTTTTTGTCACACACACATACACACACACACACACACATATATATATATATATAGTACATAAAATTTGAAAAAAAATTTAAACAATGTCAAATCAAAGTATTGTTACGTTAACAGGACTATCTGCAGAAATTTAAAATCAGAACAATCACGTTTCAACAACGAATACCTTGCATTTATTTGCTACAGTATCAACAATGGAGCAAAACCATACATTAAATGCAATTGTTGAAATTTCTTATCGTCTCAATTGTTTAATTTTCGTCTTGATGTGTGCATGAAAACTGTTGTTCTGTGCTTTATTAATTGATTTCTACAAGTTCGTCTCTTTTGAAAAACTTTCTCTTCGTCTTTTTTAAAAAGAACGGAAAAAAAACAGTTCTTTTGAGAACTAATAACGAAAAACTTGCTCATCCTTTTTCTTTTTAGTCAAAACTAGCTTTACCATGGCCCAAAAGGTCTGGTTTTGGTTGAAAAGGAAGTTTATTCCCGTGCCTCACGTCAGGGTGCCCACCGCCGCCTTTTTTACAGACGTGAAGGCAGCGGTTTACGCGGAGCAATTGACGCTCTTGGATGCAGCGGCCTTCGGGTGCAGCGACATTTCGGAGCTCGGGATACCCCTTCCCGAGTGAGGCCGTGGAACAGTCGTCTGACGGTGTGAAATTTCAAACATCTCCGTCGGAATGGACTTGCGTACCACTTCAGCACAGTCCTGCCCAAAGGTAGGGCACTTCCATCGTTTCACATTTTATCCATCCGCCACCATCCTCCAACAAATGCGAAACGTGCACTCGAGGTCGCTATCCTCCGCCTCTCCAGCGTCCCATGAACGGCTCAGGGGCACCTGGTCTCGGTCCCAAGAGCCGATCCAGAATTTTCACTGTGACCTATGGGAGTAAGCTGTCCCAAGAGACGGACACGGATAGCCTAACGTCCAAGAGGGAAAAGGGTTTAGTCTCCAAACTCTTCCATCATCTTCTCTGATCATCCTAGTGGTATGCCTAACATTCAACATCACAGAGCCCATAATCCACGGAGATAGACCGGTTGGTAGACTTTCACCTCATAGTCTCACGTTGAACTGGAGCCATGATAGAATACTTTGACTTCCGAGTCTGAATTTGTCAAGAAGAGTTCACCTTCGACAGATTTTTAGCGAGACAATTGAAAATAAATGCTGGTGAATAACGAAACAAAGCAAAATATGCAAATGCGCGTGCCTAAATCTAGAAGATTCGGATGTTGAATATAGCAGAAAAAGATTGCAGAGTAATTACTCAACATATGAATGATGGATATAATACCACTATCAAAGAGAACAGTTATGAACCACAAAAGACTGCATCAACCAAGAGAATCTCTGTTAGTTTTTCCATGTTCTACAGAAATACAAAATTGAAAGACTTCTATCAAAAAGATAGAATACGAATTCAAGAAGAAAATTTTGAAAAATATTACGAATGCACCTATTTTTTTTCAATCAAGAAAATGTTATGGTGAAAGAAAATAACTTATATGATTTACAATGAAGGAGGAGTTCCAGAAGGAAAAGAATTTTACTCGATCTGTGTGATCTCGAGACCTAACACATATTTCACAATACCTAGAAAATTGTTAAATACAGGAACTCTTCAGAAAACGTGGAAATATTATCAGTGAGAAGTTAACTGGGGACAAAATTCAAACTTACACCAAGCTTTAAATAAACCAAAGAGAAAATCAACGGCTTCAATTGTGAAATCTTATTATGGAAATGAAACATTCATATTTTGCTAATGAGCAAGAACTATGTAAAATATAGCTAGGAATAGCAAGTACAAATGAAATAATTGAAATAAAGATATCAAGTGATTTGAATGGAAACTTAAAAGAAGAAAATGGTACATTGGGGAATTAAAAACGAGTAAGACATCAATAAAATAGTTTCAGAGAAATTGTTTTAAAACTATTGAAACAAAATCTTGAGGACAAAACAAGAAAATAAATATTCAAAATATTAATGCACCACAAAATCTAAAATATTTATAGAATACCATTGGTTTGAGATTTTCACAGTTTCTAAAAGCGGCCAAGGAAAGAAAGAGTCTATGAAAGAATTATATGGTATAAAAATGAATTAGCGAAGAGAATTTAAAAAGGAAATTCTGAGAAATAAACTTTGTACACAATGGAAAAATTATAGAATATTGGTGAGTGAAAATCATTGTTTGATCAATGGCGATTTATATTGAAATTTATTTCCAAAATCCAAATGATTTTGAAAGGGAATTACATTTATCATCTAAAATTTTATTAATAAAAGATATTATAGAAGTATTTTTAATGAAAAATATCTGAAGATTCTTTAACTTATAGTCTGCAAAGCTGCTAAAAGCAAATAATTTGAAACATATCATCGAAGAACAATGACAAGAGACTTAACAAATTTTGCTAACCACGAAAATTTGTAGAGCTCAAGAACGACCAGTAGTAGTTGTTTTCCAAAATTTTGTTCATACATTTATTGCAGATTCTAGCGTCGATACACAATCTATATTTGATATTCTTTTAGGTTATCTGGAGAACTCGTCATTTAAAAGTCTAAGAAGAAAACAATCCCTGACAACACACTGATGAATGGCAAACAAAAGAACACATTAATGAGGAGAAATCATCATCAAAAAGACAGTAGATGGATGAGGAAAATCTGAACCAATAAAGATTTTCATATGATATAAAGACTGAAAATTCTATGAAATTATGCGAACTCATCAACAGTTTTCCAAGGCGTATATGATTTGCTATCGAGCGCGCATACATGTTTATTTAGAGGATAAAAGTTTTGTTTAAAATTTCTTTGCTGCCTGTTTTTGACTAACAAACTAATTAAAATGTTAATTTATTTTAGATTCATTTAAGTATCATCAATGAAAAGAATTGTTTAAAATTAGAAGTGATTGGGATGCTTGGGGCGAATTCTAAGGATTTACAGACTGTAACACACCAGTAAAGTACATATTAAGAGAAAAAAGATGACAACCCAAACTTTGAATGCAAGAAAGTTATTCGAAATTAGAATATAAATCTTTATCTTTTTACTTTACAAGAACTATTGATAAATGGTGAACAGAAGAAAACTACAGATTCTCTCCCTCATTGAAATATTGAGTCAAACATAAATAAGATAAAAATTTGGAAATAACTTAACGGAATTAGAGAGGGTAACAAATATGTATAATAGACAATAAAAAAAGATGTTATTAAAGTCATAAAAGCGAAACACATCATCCATAAATAAATTCAATAAACAAAGATATTAATAAAAATACATAATTTAAAAGGATGTGACTTTTAAAGGGAAAGTAATTGGTGCTTGGATTTCCGTACACGTTTCTAAATGGATGGATAAAAGAAAACAAGCACTACGAAATTAACTACGTAAAAAAAGATTTAAAATCAGTCTATATGGAAAAAAAAACAATTTCTGCAGAATAAATTTTTAAAAAATATTTTACTCAACATTTCTCAGAAGAAATTAAAATAACACAATAATGGTGGAGGAAAAGTACTGAGAGAAAACTAACTAAGGAAGGAGGAAAAAACAACTAAAATATTTTGAAATTGATTTCGAAGGATCCAAACTGACAACGGGTTTTATTAATTATCGAAACTCTTAAACTACTGGAAAGTAAGTACTTTAAGTAAAAGCATCTTTACTGGAAAAAAACACACAAATAATTATTTCTGAAAGAAGATTTCTAATTTCAAAGAAAAAGTGAATAATTTAAACTAAAGCATCGAATAAAGAAATGACGTAAGACAGAAATGTATCAAATTTGAGCTAAAATCTGCATTTGAGGATTTCACCTGACATTTCAGTAAGTTATTTTAAGACAGAATACTACATAAATTATTTTTTCATGTTTAATCTAATTCAACTATGAATATCATGATACTACAATGAATGCCATTATTTTTCAGAGTCATCGGAGAACACCACTCAACGCGTTTCAGTGCGCTGAATCAGTAAATGTCACAAGCAATTCAATTCCCCCATTGAGAAATGTTAAGGTGATCAGGACATTACAAAAGACTTCCTCTGAAAATGTGTGCATTATAATGAAAATTATCTATGGAGTAGGAGATGTTTGACTGTATTATATGTAAGTTGGATTGACTGATGCAGAATTTAGTTACCGTACATGATGTTCAGCTTTAAATAAGAAATAAAATTCAATGCACTTTTTTTTCTGTCAGATTTTTCTGAGAATCATCTACATAACCCAAGAGCTATAGCACAATACCGGAAGAGCACTTGTAGAACTTAAAGCAGGGGTGGGCAGACTTTTCCAGGGTGCGGGCTACTTTAAATTTTTTCCAGAAGTTGCGGTCCACCCAGTATTACTGGCGCACACAAGGGTTAGGAAGGGGTCAACGGGTCTTGACCTTCCTCATAACCCTTCAATTTTTTTTCCGATTCATTATAGTCCCATGTATATAGTATGTAAAATACAAAAGAATTTGATATTAGTAATTTTTTATTTATTAATGTTAATTATTTATTCAGTAATTTATTTTTTGCTGTTTTTTGTTCCCGACAATCGACAAAATCAAAAATATATGTTTTGCTGCGTATTGGGGTATGATACGAGAATGGTAGACCTTCAACCCTTGACCCTCTTCTCTTTAAAAATTCTTGTATACGCTACTGCCCAATGTCGTAGGTGTGGTGAAATGAGGAAAAGGTTATCATTTTTGCTTAATAATAAGTACGGAATATGTTCTTACCTACAGAACTAAAATAAAAACAACACTTTTAAAACAGCGTTTAAAGCAAAATTCAAGATACAAACTTAATAATAATAGCCCCTGTATCAAATCATACATTTATTATGAAACAATTCAAAATACATTAAAAAAATAAAACATTTTTATCTGCAGTTAGTTTTTGTTGTTATATTCAGTAGAAGGCTTAGTCTGTGTACTGTTAGCCAATCTTGTATTTTCCGTATACTTCCGTATGTGTAATATTACTAACTGATAAAATTTTTAGGCGGTCACCCCAAAATGTCTTCGCGGTCCACCGGTCGATCGCGATCGACGCAATGCCCACCCCGGACTTAAAGAGTAACTGAGCAGCAGAAACAAACGAATAGCTGAACTGGGCTTATTCGCGAACAGAACCCATTACATTTATTTATCAAAAGAAAAGATTTTCAAAATGTATTACTTTAGTACATGAAAAAAATACCATTTCGATCTAGTGCAAAGCAACGCCGAAATGTTAATTAGGGGGGGGGAAACATATGTGAGGGCATCTGAAACTGATCAATAAAGAAGAAATTCAAGAAAAAAAAGGAAATTTGAATGTATAAAAGAGGTTTCTCTCGACATATAGGAGTTTCAGATGTGCAGTTAAAATAGGTGTAAGTTTCATTTTTTCAAGCAGAGTTTCAAGTAAATGCTCTGTTATTATTTAGACTATGATAAATGTTATTATTTGAAGTTGAGTACAATAAAGTAAAATAAGTACGATTCTCTTTTGCAGTGCCATCTGAAGGCGATGGGAAACCTTGAAGGGGGTTCGGCAGTATGACATGTGTGGAAGAGCAAACTTTAAGAAATATTAAGAAGGCGACAAGAAAAGGAATTTAATAGGAAAGTTTGATGACATTAAAGAAAATCAAAATATTTAAAAATATATAATTTATTACTGAATCAAATAGAACCCGAATTGGTTTTTAGATTATCTATTTTGTGAGATTATTGAGATCAATAGTTTTGGATTTTTTGAGATGAAATATGAACGACGAGTCATAGCAATAGGTAATGTACTTTTTCTGAACAAGCAATTTCTGTGAAATGTGAAAGGAAAATTTTACTGACTGGCTTAAAATGCAACATATTGATTACGCCCTTCAACTTTAAAGAAACGAAGTCATATAAAAGAAAACAAGGTAGAAATATAAATACAATGTGATTCAGAAAATATGGAGGAGATATTAAGAGAGTTGGTGGTGCACATAAAAACAAACAATTTTTATCAAATAATGCTGAGTCTAAAATGAAATATAAATGCTCTACAAATAGCATTGTAATAAAATTTAGAATATGAGGAGAAAACACAAGAGAATAACGTAAAAGTTTAAAAGGTGATTTCACCGAGTATTTACAATTGGTACTCAAAAGAGCAAGAACTACCGTGGTACAAGAAGAATAGCAACGTAAGATATCGACGAAAGCTTTGGAATACTCCTAGTATACCGGGACCCTACCAATGGCGGAACGTACACCTCTGCAACCCTCCCTTCGCGGGGAGCTCAAAATTCTAAGAGGCCCAAAGCCTATGGTTTGGAAATCCAATGTAAGATCCTTTGGGCCCAAAACCTGACCTTTCAGAGAGGCCCTAATATTCTTCGTTACGCCCCTGAACCCTACCCAGCAGCAACAGCAGTTGAAAGTATTCCGATTAGATCCTCTTCACAATCATAAGAAGCCCAAACTTTCAGAAATGGAGACATGACACAGCGGGAGGCCTTGGTAGTCTTAATTACAGAACCATTTCCCCTGATTCATAGATTTGGAAACGTGACGTCCACATAAAGCCGTATCTCTCGTCCAAATTGTGTTGGATCTCCACTGTGCTGGTAACACTTACGCCTCCGAACGTCCATTGGAACATCCAAGTTTGACTTCCCCTGCAGCCGATGATTCCTGCCTAATTCTTAAGAGAGAACCATTACTGATGCACATTTAGATTTTCCACCTCCAGACCTGTTTACTGTTATGCACTATCTGAGGAAGAATTATCGGAGAAAAGAACAGTTGTGTGACGACGAATCAGGGCGTGCTGTAGACTTCTGTAAGAGCCATTGGGTGAAATCTACCTGAATATATATATCTTCGCTCAATGCCTGAACTCAGAGAAAAAAGGTACCGAACACACAGCCTCTCGCCCTTCCGCATACGTCAGTTTGAGAATTGTGACACACCAAAACTACTGCCTATAATTTATGTGCGTGCATTTTACTGACCTTTCCCCGTCTCCAAAACCATATCATCCAAACTTGTTGTTCTGGCAATCCGAATACAGGCTGCATCGTATCAGGAAGCAAGAAAAGATTCCGTTTATCGCAGCTATTCAAGCAAGCGAGTAAATAATTTCGCAGTTGGAAACTGCTTGTAGGGCAAACGTTACCCCCGTACGTTTATACTCCGTCTGTGGTAATTTGCTTTCAGCTGCGCAAATGAAATGCATTTTCGTTTTCTAACAAGGTGTGCCATTATGCCTTACGTTACAACTGTTAGAACGGTTGACAGGTCTGACGTTGGCGTCTTTTACACATTGAATTTGCAGATGGTTTCTTCTTCCTCAGTTTGCATTTGCATGAAATGATGGTTTTCCCCAATAAATCGTCACGTAGATGCTATTTTAATGTTTGCGTAGTGACAACTTCGAAACGAGCTGGAGCTTTCGAATTTCATTCTAGACCAAGCATTTTTTGATAAAAAACGGTTTGTAATGGTGTGTACTATCACTTGTTAAAGTTTTTCCTATCCTTTTTTGAGTCCCTCTGTAGAACTCATTGTCGTTCTTTTTTATCAAGAACTCCTTAGCTCACCCAAAAGCTCACACATCTACGCACATACGAAGTTCCAAATTGAACAGCAAGAGATATTAAATAACTACAGAAAATTATAAATAACTAAAAGAATTCTTGCAAACTGACGGAATTTCCTGTCATATAGGAATAGTTTATGTGGATTTACACTTCTCTACGAAGAAAAGGTAAATTCAACGCAGAATTTTATACAAAGTTATAATTATGTCATGCCATGTGAAATACTAGATTTATTGTCATTCGTGAAATGATTTCTTAAATACTTAAGTGCATTCTTATTAGTTATAAATATTTGAATGTTCCTTTATGTTATTTTGAATATCTGTAGGTTACCGCATTTTTTTGTAAGTTTCACAGATTATTTGCATAATAACCAAATAATTAAGAATTACTTAACTACATTTCATAAATCAAATGGATAAACTAAATGTCTCATTATTTTATAGGTCCAACTAAGGATACTCAACTAGCCTGGAATCATTAAAAAAGTTGGATATAGCACCTGACGTGCATCGAATAACATCTATTACTGAGAATAGCGAAAAGAAGAGAGATTTCTGACTACACTGAGCCGATCCTCCCATTTTTTTTTTCTATCGACAATGGATACCTCAATGTTCACTTTTTAATGACAATACTTATAATTAAGAATCTTAATGAATCTACAGTTTCTCTGTAAATTGATTAAAGCCTTCTAATGATCAAGTCATTGAAACAACCAGAAGATTATGTGTATCTCTCACTATTTTTAGGAAAAAGCATTGGCAATGTACAGAAATCAGAAAAATTGTGCAAGTTTTGAAAGGAGATGACAACGATACTGCCTCAAACTCTTAAAAAGTTTTTTTTTTTTAAATGAAATAACGAAACAATAATGCTTTTATTTTAGAAGAGGGAGATTTTCTATTAAGGATGGTGCGAAGGAAAACGATTTCAATTGGTAACTGGATGATAACTGTAAAAAAATTTTTAATGGCCCTTAGTTTACTCCTTACTCATATTTATACTGTGCATTTAATTGTAAGTTACATTTTCTTCAGACAGCCGTGATAGATTTGAATGTATCACTTCAGTTCAAGAAAGCACGTTTATTCCATTAATCACATGTTTGGAAAAAGAGCATCGTGCAGCGATTGACCTTTAGAGGTTGGTATTTTAACATTCCTAGAAATGATATTTATATCAAAGGCATAATAAGTGATATCAAAAAGAGCAACCACGAAGAAAAGTATCGAAATATTCTATCTCGATCAATAAAGATCGCATCAATATCACCCATGAAAGAACCAGCTAATCTGCCACAGTTGAAAAGTATTTAGCTGCAGCATGTAGGCTTGTAGGATAGACGCTTAAATATATTTTATGGACGAATTATTATCAAGCAATTATGACTCTGAAACCTCCAAGTTGATGGAAAAGTTCCAAAATGAAGAGGACCTATCTTGAGTTTTCTAACAATCATATTGAAAAAAATATGACTTCGACTACCAAGTATTCCTACAAAAAGAGAATCGCCTGTAATGTTAAGAAAAGTTGGCCTCATGTAAAAGGCCTTTAGAGAGAAGTCATTGTTTGTTTGTTGTTTCTCAAATAATAATCATTGATGTGTTGAAAAGTGGGTACATCATTAAAAGTCTGGGATCAAATTGCAAGGAATTGAAAAAAAGAACACAATATTGAATTGGTCAGGGTTGACTGGTTAAGGAAAAAAATTTGTATCTGATGATGCGGGTAAAGACATCATTGCCCTTGAGCTTCTCAGTTCATAAAAAAGAATTTCTGTCTGTAAAAAAATTAAGAAAATGATAGGTAGATTGAAAAATAACTTAATTACTATAAGAATTTTTATTTTTTCCCTGGATAGAGATTTAAATACATTCTGTAGTGACTGAATTCTGATTTTTCCGTGTGTGTGATTTGATACGTAAACGAATATTTATAATACAGTAAAATTGATCAAAAATCGAATGCATTTAAAAGATGTAAAATTCTCAGCTCAAAGCTGAAAATTATCTTTGAATTTTATAATTCGTTATAAAATTCGAAAAGAGAATTTAGTGCATTTATTGGATTACATTGTTTTAAGAATTTTTTTTTGTGTAGTAAAACCAGATTTTATAGCATTCTACAGAAAAGAAAACATTAAAAATATTAATATTTAGAATTTTCAAACAGTACATCAAAAGTTGAAAAATTTTTAGTATTCGAGCAACATTTATTCAGGATGCATGCTGCGGAATGTCTGAATATTTGAATCTTTAGATTCCTTTTTTTTTCCATTATACACTATTATAACAGATGAAATAATTCAATACAGGTCTCAAAAGCATGTTATTCTAAGAAGAAATTAATCAAAGTAAGTATTCTTTTTTTTTATAACAATGATTTTTTTTAGTTTTAAGATTTCTGTACCTTTCTAATGTATAATATTTACATAATAATAACTCTTCGATTATTATTGTTTGCATAGTAATAACTCTTAAAATAGCCTTTTAATATGATTAACACCTTCTAGCTCATTTTTTATTTCTGGATTATGCATCAAAAGTGTCAATTTTTTTATGCTTATTTTAAAACATACATATCTTTTTCAAACACACATAATAGCACCATTCACCTCCAAAATTTTCTAAAAATTAATGTAAATAAATCTATTGAAATAAATGAGTAATTTACCTGTAAAGTTGGCCTTCTGTATGGCAGAAATCATTAGACTTCGGAGTCCATTCACACTAACTATAAAAATAAAGCTTAGAATACCTAACTTTTACCTTGAATTACAAATTTTATTTTCATCTTTTGCATTTCATAAATAATTATGAAATTATTATTTAAAATTTGATCGTGTATGATAAACTCGAAAACACGGTGCTGCACATCACGATTCAACGTCACAATCTGAACATAATCTTGTTTCTCTTCTTCCCTTTACAGTCTTTCTTTGAGCAGCAAATAATACACTGTAGTGTGGATTAGTTTTCTTCTTTGTTACGGGAATGTAGTCAACTAAGTTTCTTTCAGACAAGCATGAAGGGAGGGGGGAGGAGCTCAGCATCAGGACGTCCTTCTCAGCATAAAACTCCACCAGGAGATTTTTTTAATTGTTTGAAACCATAAAAAGCCCTTGTGAAATAATTCAGGAAAGATCGATTTCACAGTGCCCGAGCTACACTCGGGATGAGCCAAGATGGTACATTTCGCCTGCCCGAGTTCAGCTTGGAAAAAGTCGGTTATGAAGGGGGTTAAGCTAACAGTTTATAAGGATTACTTTTAATGCAGCAATAATAGCTTTTAAAAAAGCCTTCAAAATAATAATTATTGTTTGACTAACATATAATAATCGTACATTTTGTTAATTATCTTTTTTTTTTTATCTATGTAGGTTTGTTTCACCAAAAGACAGATTAAAAAGGAGAAACTGAAAAATTCGAGAGACTGACACCGAGAAAGATTGAGAAAATTGTATGTTGTAAGGAAATTTCGTTGTTATATAAGGTTTGTATCAAAAGTAACGAGAATGATTTTCTCTGCGATGTAGAGAGGTTGGGGGAAGGGGCGCGTTAAAGGGGGTGGCAAAGAAAATAGTTTGATTTTTCTGGGGCTGTTTTCGTATTTACACGGCAGTTCAAACAGCAACAAATTGAACGAATATGTTCTGCCATGCAAAGAAACGCCCAGAGACTTCGAGTGGAGTGAACGTGGTTAAAGTCAACATGGAAAGAAAGAAGCACACACTCTCTAATTCTTCAGTACCTGAACAAATGTTTGATATGATGAAGTTCACAGGCGTGGCAACGACCCTATCAATGATATGGGGCCCCCAAGCTATAGGGGCTCCAATATACTTAACTATAGTCCCACTAACAGGGCTCTGTTATCTAAAAAGGGCCCTGGAGGCATTTTGTGATACAGGGCCCACTCAGAACTAGTTACGCCAGTGATGAAGGTGTTCCATTGAAAAGAGTATCTCTTAAGGAACTGGAACTCATCGATTCCCGAACTGTTCCATCTTCAGGTTGATTCTTTAAGAATTACCTGAGCCCATGGGAAAGGTGAGAACAAAGAACATGCAAAGTATGCTTGTACATCACAAAGTGGAAATTGCGCTCCACATCCGGCAGGATGGAAATAAAGAATTTAAAGTTTAATTGCAAAAAATGTGGAAAGTTGATCGTCGAATCATGGAAAGAAAACAGCTCGAAATATAACTTTAAGGAACCGTAGATGGAACAAATGTATCAACATTTTTTCAGATTAACAACTCCTCTATGTTTTTACTTCCTTCGCGCAATCTCAGACTTAATTCCGTAAAAATTCTTTTATTCCAAAGACTGAAATACTCATCCTAAGCGAAACCAATGGAAATTGCTTAAAGTGTGATGTACTTAGAACTTCACCCGAAAATAAGACACACTTCTACTATCAAAATGAGCGACATTATGTCGATTCTAGGTGGATAACTTCATGTATCCAGTAGGTTCTATATATGAACATTTTATTGAATCGTTCTCGTACTTTTTGAGACAGACTCTGTATTCTGCAATTGAATATATGTTAATCAGAATAATAAAAAATATATAACATCGCTGTATTTTTTTTTCTAAAATAACAACATCAGAATAAGATAAAAATTCAAAAATAGAACTGAACTATTTATACGACGCTAATGTTTGTTTTTGCTTTCAAATAGTAAATGGAAAACACATTTCAATGCTTTTTATATTTTAGGGAAACTTTCTTTGAAAGATAAACGAAATTGCGTTCGGTAACCTTACTTTGGGCATACAATCGTGAAAAAATAACTACCATCCACTGTTTCAGAAATGAGGGGAAGGAGCTCTTTTTCAGTATATGCCTGTAAGTTCACATTGAATACTGTGGAATCAAAATTTGAAATAAACACAATCAACTAAGAGCTCCTTATTTTAATCATTTCGGCTATCACCACTGCATTGTTCTACGCGCCGTTCTCAGATATTCAGAAACGAGCCCATAATAATTTAATGCAGTGCTTCTCAAACTTTCAACATTTCTGACCCAGTTTTTCATCATAATTTTTATCGCACCCCCCTTCGTATAATAACCATGTATTGAATTCAATAATGTACTTTCAATGACGTAAAGCTACAATAAGACTTTCATTATAAACCGAACAAATTATCAAGATAAGCAGTAAATTTTGTACATAATGTAGTGTAATTTTGTGTATAATATAATGTAATTGTGTATATAATGTAATGCAATTTTGTATATAATGTAATGTAATTTTGAATATACTGTTTTGTATTTTGTAATGTTTTGTGTATGAGCCCATGGAAGTCACAAGCACTTAACTTAGGATTTATAACTTAGCACTTCTTAACTTAGTATTTATAAATAAACTATCAAATACATTGAGCAGTGTTGATACATTTCTAAGTATATTTTATCATTGTAATTGTGTATTTTATTTTTATTATGTTAAAATGTATTTTGTTTTGCTTTATTTCAATAAATTGATAATTTTTTTAAATAATCTTTTATTTTCGATATTCTTGGGCCCCTTCACAGGGTTATCAAGCCCCTTAGGGGGCGTACCCCACAGTTTTAGAAACACAGTTCTAAGGGGTAATTCCTTTATTATAATCCACACCTTAAGCCTGGATACCCTGTACTTATTAGATACGTATAATTGTTTGTTTGTTTTTTCAGAATCAGATAACTGTTTAGGTGATGTTAATTTTGACAAGCTTACATTTTTTTTTATTTTCAATAATTTTAACTACTCTTTTAAAAATCTCAGAGCGACAGGAATTGTGTTCCATTCATTCCATAAGTTTTTCAATTGGTGACTTTCTGATTGCTATTCCAGGGGCGCTCATAAAGTTGAAACTACTCAGAATTTACTTTTGATCATTTATTAAATTTTCATCAACTTAATTTTTTAACAGAATTAAAAGTCCAAAATTTCAATACTGTGTGGTTTCTCTTAGCCATACGAACAAAAAAAGGTTTTTTTTTTTTTTTTGCTTGAAAATTTCAAAAACTTATTAGAATTTCGGAGATACCCCATAAATTCACGTTAAATCGAAAAAAATATTTCCAGTTTCTGTTTTCTTGCTTGTGTTTGAGCTACTTTATATAGTTTTCCAATTAAATGATCAATGCGGTTTGTCAGAAATACGGACTTATAGGTTTTTTTTTTAAGTTTATCTATATAAGAGAACTTGTTGATTCATCCCTACTCTAATCCTCTAAAAATGTTCCCAGGTTGTTCGGGTAAGATTTCACTAAAGGTTAAAAGAACATCTTCACATTTACACTTTTACATGAACACTCGGACAAAACTTCTGCAAAGTATTTAGGAAAAGGTCCTCCTGCTTCTTCCCTACTTGTATAGCCTATCTGGAGTGGGAATGTAATCCACAATTTCAAAAAATTTCTGAAATTGACATTTTCTTCCATTTTGTATATACAAGGGGTGATCAAATGAAAAGGTACGAAACGACACGGTGGGTACAAATATAGACTTTATTCAAAATATACACCATAGGCCTGAGCACAACGATCCCACTGATGAACAAGCCGCAGGATTCCTTGTTCCCAGAATTCCTGTGGCTGTGACGAGACCCAGTCCTTCACAGTGTCCTTGAGTACGTCGTCCGAGTTGAAGCGCTTTCCTTTCAGGTGTTTCTTCAGTGGACCAAACACATGGAAATCGCAGGGTGACATGTCCGGACTGTAGGATGGATGGTCCAACGTCTCCCATTGGAACTTGTCCAGATCCATTTCTGTGACTCTGGAGACGTGTGGACGCGCGTTATCATGGAGCAGAACCACACCCTCCGTGAGCAGCCCCGGTCTTTTGTTCTTGATGGACCTGCGTAGGCGTCGGAGTGTCTCACAGTACACATCGGAATTAATGTTTTTTTCTGTGCTCGAGTAATTCTGTGCCCGCATCATTTGGACGCCGCTTTTTATAAGAACCTTTGCTCTCTCTCCTGCTCATGCGGGCACCCGCGCATGATCCGATCCCAGTCAGAGTCTCCAATGGCATCCCGAGATGTCTCGCTACATTCTCCCTTGGCGGAATATGCAAATATTTAACTGTTTCATTTTTATGTCGTTTCGTACCTTTTCATTTGATCACCCCTTGTAGATATTAAATAAATATTAGTTGATTATAACAAAAATATTAAGAATTTTAACACTAAGCACCGTTTTCAATCTTACAAATGGATTCTCTTGGCAAAATTTCCATCCAAAATATCCTCCAGTGTTAGAGACACTGGACACTAAAACCAACTTTTCTCTGGATTGTATGGACTAAACCTTGCATACTTGCGTGTGAATTACTTTCAGTGATTGAAAACAGTAATTTCAAAGTTCATTGAGGCTATGGGATAAGAGACGAAGGAGAGAAACAGGTATAATATCGTCACCATATATATTGGTCATTCGACTTCCAATTCCAGAGCTCCAGCATTCATGCATATTGTATATAGAACTGGGAATAGAACTCTTGAGGTACACTTTCTATAAAATAATTCAGAGAAAAATAGTTTGTCTATCGAATTTGCAATGATGTACGATATGAATTGATCCATCGTGCTGTTTTTCTGATGACACCAATTAGAAAATATACAAAGAGTTCCAAAAATAGCGTCTAAACTCTGCCCAGCCAGATTCCTTGTTGTGAGTACACAAGAAATGCCCACAGAACTGTATTTATACCATATATAGTTAAGGTATCCGACTAGGTTGAAAAAGTGTTTTTTGACAAAAATGTCGAATTTTTTTTATGATTGTAAAACAAAGCCCCAACCTTTAAGATTCCAAAACAGTCTTTATTTTAATTTTACGTAAATTAGAACTCTAGATATAGAAATTTTAATAAGTCATATTAGTTGAAAACGAAACCGGAAGTAATGTCATCTGGACCGGAAGTGAGCGACATATGAAGTGTTTAATTATTATTTCCCTAAAATGGAATTTCAAAAACCAAAATTTTATTTATCTGTTTACTAAGCCACAGTTTGCTAATAATTATTTCAAACAATTTTGTTGCAAACGATTGGCAACGCTATTTTAAGACTATCGGTATTCCGTGTTTGTTTACATTCGACGTTAGATTTACCACGCCTATCTTAATTCTGTTATTTCTATACTTTGCTTTATTTTTAGAACTTAAATTATTTTAATTTAATCTTAAATTTATTTTACCTGAAATCATGGGTAAATGTCGTTCACATCGTCCCCGTAAAAGAAAGTTTCACGGAAACCAAAATACACACAATGAAATTGCTGCATGCGAGGAAGAAATTATGACCGCCAGTTCACTGAAGCTGCAGCATTGTTATCAGGTAAATGATGATGAAAGTAATACAGAACATTTAACTGGAAACTGGTTGATTGATCTGGAAATTTTAATTGGTATTTTTTCCTTATTGTGTTGCCCAAATAAAAAGTGTAGAGCAGGAATCCTTTATCTTGTGGAAGATTCAAGTTTTGGATTATCTTCAAACTTTTCTTTGCACTGTAAAAATTGCAGTTTCATATCGGCATTTTGTACTTCGAAAAAGTTAGACAAAATGAATGAACTCAATACTCGTTTTGTTTATGGCATAAGATTGATTGGTAGAGGTGTCTCAGCAGGAAGAAAACTTTGTGCTGTTTTGAATCTACCTCCCTTTCTCTCAAAGCTTGCATTCCGCCAACAAGAAAAAAAACTCCTCAGTGCTGCTACTTCCATTGGAGAAAAAATAATGAATGACGCAGCAAAAGGTATTAGGCAATTAAAAAAATCTATACATGATACTGTAAATTGTGGTGTTTCGGTGGATGGTACCTGGCAGCGTCGTGGTTTTTCTTCGCTAAATGGTTGTGTTAGTGCAATATCTGTCGATACTGGGAAAATTGTTGACTTTGAAACTTTATCTCAGTTTTGTAGAAAATGCAATTCAAAGACGGAGCAACAAAATGTGAAATTGCGGTTAATCATCATAAAGGATCTTCATCCAGTATGGAACCGGTTGGGGCTTATCGCATTTTTGAGAGGTCGGAAGATCATAGAATGTTACGATACACTGACTATTATGGGGATGGAGATTCCAAAGCTTTTGATGCCGTGTAGAACATTTACGGGAAAGATTCTGTTACGAAGCTAGAATGTATTGGGCATATTCAAAAAAGAGTTGGAACAAGGCTTCGAAAATTGAAAAGCAGAAATAAAGGACTCAGAGGGAAAGGTAAATTGACTGATGGTTTAATTAATAAGCTACAGAATTACTATGGAATTGCTATTCGAAGCAATATTGGGAACTTGGACAAAATGCAGTCTGCAGTTATTGCTGCCTTCTTTCATTGTTGCTCATCAAAACATCAGCCAAAACATGGACAGTGCCCTGTCGGAGCTGAAAGTTGGTGTAAATTTCAACGGGCTAAAGCTTCTAATATTGTGTATCAGGATAAATCCTTGGGACTGCCACAAAATATTGTTAACACGATAAAGCCAGTTTATATGGATTTGTGTGAAAGAAATCTTTTAAAGAAATGTTTACACGGCAAAACTCAAAATCCAAACAAAAGTTTTAATGCAATTTTGTGGCAGATATTACCAAAAGAAGTTTTCATTGAGCATCAAACATTGCGTTTAGGAGCTTATATTTCTGTTATGCAGTTTAATAATGGCTTCCAGGGATTAATTTCCATATTAAATTAAATGGGTATTATTTCGGGCTATTATACTGTACGGGGACAAAAAAAATTCGATAATGAGCGCATTGCAGATTCAAAACGTCACTCACTGCCAACAGCAAAAACCTGCAGAAGAAAACTTAGGGCCAATCGAAAAAAAAGAAATATAAAAATTGAGAAAGAAGAAGGAATAACATATAAAACTGGAGCATTTTAAGTTGTTTTTTTTATATTTACTTTATGTAACTTATAAATATATTTTTAAATGTGTTTTTTGAAGAATGAAATTTTTCACGATAATTTTTGCACGAAAACTGGGATATCTCCAAAACAATTACATAAAATTCAATGAAATTTGCAACATTTATATTATAAGCTCTTGAGAGTTTAGCAAACCTCAGGTTTTAAGATACTTACATTTAATCACACTTTATAGTCCTTTTTAGCTTAGAATATAGAGTAATTTTAACGAAAAATCATTAACGTGAAGTTCGAATGCTTATTAAATATTTATTTTTGAAAATATTTTTTAACCTGCGGTTTGCGACACTTCAGGTGGATAAAAAAATATCTCAATGCAATTAAAATTACATTATGTCCAATATATAATTTTTTACGCTGTTTTTCCTGAACTTGAAATTTTTTTTAAAATTTTATAAAAATATTTTTTTTTTTCAAAAACAAAGGTGATATTTCATAATAAAGGTATTTATTTCATAATTATAACACTTTAAACCTATTTATGTTCTTTAAAACAATAGAATTCTTCTGATAATCAATTTTTGAAAAATTGGTCTTCGAATCTAGTCAGGTGCCTTAAAGAGAAAAATACGGTAAATGAAAATGTATGGGGATGAATGAGTGATGGTACATGGCGATTCATGATGGGGCTTCAGAATTAGTCTCCAGAAAAGATTTGATAAATGAAATATTTAGAGTCCAGAAAGCCTAAAATTTACTTTATAAAATAAAAAAATATTTATTGTATTTACCTGAATTTAAGCCGCACTATTTTTCCAGAGTTAATGCTATTAAAAATTGGATGTCACTTAGAATAGAAGGCAAAACATTTGTTGGATGGAAGGAATTGAGTTTCCACCCCTTTTAAGAAGAGAAATGTAACCTTCCATTCTGTCCACTTGCATTAATGACTTACCCCATTCCGCAGCTTTTCACCAGTGTTCAATCTATCCTGTCTGTGCTCGTATTTAAAAAAAAGTTGTTTTTTTTTGTATACGCTTTCTTTTAATCACTTGAACATCAAAGATATCAATAATAGTATGAAGAAGAGCTCACTATGACGCAAGTATAAAACAAGAAGGCAATTTTATATACAAAATAAAATGGAAACGGTGCATCGGCCTCTGAAAATTTAACACGGATGAAAGCAATATACCTCGATGGCCTAAGCAAAATGATATTGCCTGTAAGTATTTAACTGTTTTTAATAAATCTTTTACATTCTTAAGAAAACATTATTTTTAAAAAAAGAGGTGCGTAACAAACGCATTGGATGGCACAGAAGACATCGCTTGGGAAAATGACAATGGCAATGGCCATTTCGAAGTCAGCTTTGACAATAAGAGTAACAAATCATTTTCGAAACACGATACTGATGGTCAGAATTATTATAGATTCATGTATATATTTGAAAGTTTTTATTAATGGTAAAATAATTAAATTCTTATTGTTTCGCAATATTTTGTACTGTAGTGGTATCTACATAAGCCAGTAACAGCCTTCGAACAATTGATCACATTTGGCTAGTGATCACATTTGTCTAGTGGTCATGTTACTAAGCTAACGATTCCGTATGTCGCTAGTTCTATCCTCCGTATAACCACCGCCACAGATTTCTTTCCATAATATGCTAGCTCTTAGAACTTTGATTTGCTCAATGAAAAGTATCTGCACCTGCAAACATTGAATCCGATAGAGTGAACTTGATTATTCCATGACAAGAAGCGATATATATACCGGTTGGGCGAAAAAGTCTAAAAATTAAACAAAATAAAAAAAAAACAGTTTGTAGGTTTAGCATGGATAAATCAAGGGATTTTTTTAAAATAACAAAAAAAAAATTCAAAAAACAGCCGGTAGGTGGCGTTTCGTACGTAAGTGAAAGAAAAGACTGGCAGATAACAAAAATAATGTTGCCAACTTATTTATTTTGGAGGTATGTATTCCACATGTCCACCACCAAAGAGTGTAACACATTGCAAGCGTGTCACAAATCCAGCAACTGCGTGTTACGGGAAATTCGGGGCTGTATACATGACAGCTCTCGGCAGATCGCATCTTTCAATTCCGCCAGATACGATGGACGAGATCAATACATCTGGGCTTTAAATATCCCCACTCTGCTGGTGTCAGATCTGGAGATCATGGAAACTTGCAACGTTTGCTAATGTTTCTTTTTTCAAGAATTCCTTGACTGGATTAGCTGAGTGACTTGTTCCATCTTGACCAAACGTAACAATAGAAAGCGCATCTTTTTCACGCAAACTTGAAACAGCCTTTTCCCACAGAAGCATTAAATAACGTTGAGCATTTATGGTTACCGTTTTCCACCCATTTACTGGACACTTTGTTTCAAAGAGGAGGTTCTATGATGAAGGAACCTGTGAACCCTCAACACACTAAAGGGGAATGCAGTGGTTTCTCTATTTACACTCGTGGATTTAAAGTCATCCTGATGCGACAGTTATGAGTAATAACTTCGCCATGGAGCGAAGAATCTTCTGTCCCCAAAACTTTAAAAACTCAAGAGAAATCTTGTTCGATTTTGGAAAGAGCCCACCTCACAAATGTTTCTCTTTAATATGGTATCTGGCGTTATAAGTTTATGGCAAGACTGTATGGATACTGATTAAGATGATATGGTACCATCTTCACAATTTTTTTTATTTTTAATACTTGATATTTGGTTTTAATTGTATTTTATAAAGGTTAATATGTAATAATAATTCTATACAAAAAAATTTTAATTTGCTGCAAAATACTTGTAAAATCCAAATTTTTATAACTTTTTAAAAAAAATTTTAAAATCATAAAGCTTTTTTAAATATGTCTCTTTTCTTTTAAAGATTTTTTTCAAGTACCTTATAATATACTACATAAAACTGTGCGTGGGTTTTTTTCTGCTGCTGCTCTTTAATTTTTTATTAATTTTTTTATAGTTAAACATTCAAAAAATCTCAAAAAAACATTAATTTTTAATTTGAAATTTTGTAGAAAAAGTACTAAACATGTTAGAGCTAATTCCATGCACAGTTATACAAAACATACATTTCAGAACATGTATAAAAAAATTTCAAACCCATACTTCAATTATCAAAAATGCCTTAGGATTTAAAATAACAATATTAGTTAGATTAATTAGCTTATTTAAAACTGCTTACCATAAAAAATTGCACAAATGTAGAACAATTAAACAGTATACTGCCATAATGAATGTATAGAAGAAAATGAATGAAAGATTAATATTTCATTAAACTTTATCTTAATAATTATTTTAAAAAAATAAATACGCACATTTCAGAGCTAATTCTATGCTCAGAGTTAATGCACAACATGTACAAAAGACGTTTATGCCTTTATTTTTTATTTCCATGATTTTAAAACCCTTCGCATGTTAAATATTGTACACGAAAGAAAGCAAAATCAAATATCAATTTATAGGTAAAATATATCAAAATCTAAGAACTGTATATGTGCATTTTTGTTTAAATAAATATCTTAAAATATTTTAATAATAAAAGTGTTGAATTTCACACACTTGGGATATATATATATCACCAAAAACAAATACATAAAAATGGGAGAGATTTTCTATTCTTGCGAATTAGACTTTAATTATCTGAGTTATCAAACTGAAATTTAGTATTTGTGCTTTGGAAGCATCCGTTTTGATGCTTGAATTGCTTTCATAATAATATCATAAAAAGCACGCACAACTTTTAAATCTTGACCAAATCCATTTTCTCTCCCCCCCCCCCCGAATAAATAATTCACAAACTAGAATTTTTGCATGAATTGCACAATTCTTTCTTGAAATGATTCGTTACTACATATATAATGTCAGTCTCATTTATGTGCAGTAGAAAAATAATTAATTCATTTTTATCAGGCTCTTTTCTGGCAGATAATCTGAAATGTGAGCGTGGTAGTTGCTGTCCGGCATCAAATATTGCTCCATAACTTGATAAAAAAATGCAGGTAAACCTATGAAATTTCGCAGGCATATTTATAAAGATTCGGGGTATCAAATCAGCGAATAAAAAATTTCTACAGGTTGATGATTTTTAAGGTACCATATCGCCTTAAGAACTTCATGAAGAATGTTGCGTATCGAGGATGGTGGTAAGCCCAAGAGTCTGCCAGCTTCCCGTGCGCTGCTAGTTCCTGCAGCGGATTCTGACGCTGTTTCCATTTCGGCTGCACCGCGAGTCGAACGTGTTTACCTTGGATTTAGTCGTCTGGATCTTACACGGTCCAGTTTTCACAAATCGCTAAACCACTCTTGAAGGCCTTTTCCCACCTTTTTCTTATGTTGTAATTTACGCGGTGCAATTGTCTCTGACTCTTCGTTCATGTAAAACAGCTTCACCAACAAAGCTTTGTCTTTCCCACTCAGCATCCGTGTTCACTAATTTGGCATAAAACGGAAAACTTTATCTGGATCAAGCGCATCAGTATATATAATCTCCCGTCTCATTTGCATATTTCCAACTAAGTCGTTTAAACCAGAGTCATCTGTTTTTGTTTTTTTTTCCTCTTATCTTAAAAAAATCCCCTGACTTATTGATGGTAAACCTGTAAACTTTTCTTTATTTTATTTACTTTTCCAGGTTTTATAAATTTTTAAAAGTTTTTACGGACTTTTTGCCAATCTGGTATATATAGAGAGAGAAAGAGAGAGAGTGAGAGAGAGAGAGATGGATAGATAGATAGATTTCATGTCGGGAAGTTTCTCTCTTAATGTTTAGAAAGTGTTGATTGGATTACAAGAGAAATAGAATGCTTTTGTTTATTCCCTAGTAAAATATTTATAATAATGGTTATTTGGCCTCCTCTCAGATTGGTTCTGTCTCACAGACACAAAGGGTGGGGGTTCAACCCCCTCCATAGACCACCGGATTTTTAATTTTCACAAAAGAGACACATGCTTTCGTCTACATGTTTTTGGAATGTAACCTCCCCCCGCCCCAACAAGAGACGCTTGTGAGTGCCACTGCTCTGACTAGTGACCTAAAAGATTTAAACTTTTAGATTCCATAGCGTAATGAAGCAAGCTTTAATGTTTATCGTCTTCGTTGAAAATACTAAATCCGGTATGACTCCGTTTGAGTCTTCAAAAAGAGAATAAACTCTTATGCCGCATACCTTCTCACAAACTCACATAACAATATATAAAAAAAAATTTTTTTTTTCTTCTTTGAAAAGGCTAAGTCAAAGCTATATGTATAAATGTAATTCTAACTTCAAAAAATTTCCATGCTTCAACTGCATAAACCCTCACTATACAAGGACAAGTTCTACCGTAAAGCTTACTATGGGGGCGCTGCGGTCGTTAAATACCTCAACTTCTTCCGGTTTCAACAAAATAACATTGTTTTGTATACAAACTTAAGCAGAAGTAATTTTAATTTTCCTTGCATTCTTAAGCAGAATTTTTAGCCTTTTAAAATTACCAACATGAAAGAGAGTAAACTATGCACTCTTTGTTCCACATGTGGATCTTTTTCTGAGAACCTCTACGAATTTTTAAATCACCGTTTAATTTACCGCTGTCCTACGAGTCTATCCACATGGCTACAATAAGAGACTACTTTGCAACCGAAAAATTGGTAAGCGAGAGTTAAATCTGTGTTATTTAATAAGCATTTCATTACAAGTTTGTGTTTAAATGATATTATTCAAATTTTGTTGTGCTTTTTCGAAATAATCCCGTGTATTTGTTGCAAACATTGCTTGATTCTTATTTATGGTAACCTTGGCAGCAATTTTGGCGACAGTTTTCACAACACACAATCAGAAATAATTTTCGACTGCTTTTATTTATATTAATTACACAATCACTTATATTTGTATTTCTTGAAAAAATGTTAATTAAAAAAAATAGCTTGTTTCTGTTGCACGAATATTTGTTGTATGAATTCAATTGTTTTTTGCGTTGCATAGTGGGTGTAATTACGTAACATAGAAATAAAAGTTATCTAGATACACTAGTTTGTTAGACTAATTTTAAAATTTCTAGGTTACATTGCATCAGTTGTGCTAAAAAATAAGTCTAATATTTTGTTTTATGATTTATAATATATCGTTTTATGATTGAGATGATTTTTTAATTGAAAATAATTTTAACTAAGCCTTTGTGTGAGCTATTTATTTTGCTCTTGTACTAGTCAACATTATTAATATAGATCTCATCATGAATTAAGCATTGGCAATTATTATAGGAATTAAACTGCTTTGTAGAGAGCTCGGAGCATCCTGATTATGTCTCGTGAATATTCGCCTGTATGGAGGATCAAGGTTCTTCAAGCTTCATGAACTAATATGTTACACATGAAATGTAGGCAAGTGCAAAATGCTCACTTATTTGGTATGTTCAAATTTTATTAATAACTAAAGTAATCCAAGTAATTGTGCTAATTTACATATTTATTTAATTCATACATATTGTTAAACTGAAGATTAGCAATTGATTTCTTTTCAATTTATTCTAAATTTAAATTGCATTATGAATTTTTGATTAAATATTTATTTATGAAAATTTTACTTTTAAATCATTTTTCTTGCAGAAATTGAAGGAATTAGGACAATCCAATGAAGTTTGAAGCTGGATACCAAATTTGTTTTGGAAAAAAAAATTACAATCGGGTTCTATTTGTTATTTGCAAATGTGTGTATTTTTTATGTCAATCATCCATATTCTTGAATAAAGTTATTTTGAATACTGATTAATGTAAATAATTTTATTTGAAAATGTCTATAACATACATTTGCTTAGATTCCAAATGCATTTTAATATTTATTCTTAAATGTTGCTGTAGCTAGAATTCTTGAAAATTGGGTATTGAACTTATTAAAAGTTTCTCAATGCGTGTATTGTTATAGGAGATAAATTCATTATTTGTCATGTGTTACTCAGTTAATTCTTGCTTACTGCAAGTTACTTATTGATAATGTACTATTTTCTCTACTGATGTTTAAATTTTATAAAAGAAACCTTTTTAAAAAAAAAAAGACTTCATGTTATTTCTTTTTTAAATGCATCTCTTAAGTGCATTGGAATTTTTAGCAGCATTTTTAAAATGGAAAGTAATAAATATTTATAAAAATATTGTTGCATAAAATATTTATTTAAATCTAAATTGAAAATTCTATCTCACATGTAAACCAAATAAAATAATGAATATCATATTAATCTAGATATCCGTCAAATAGTAATACTCTGAAATGTTTTTTCACAAACAGCAAACTTTATGTAAATATTAGAAAATAACAGCTATGTACATAGATTATTGGTTAATATGAAAGTATTTTTTGCTTTACAAGTGTATATTATGATTGATAACAATGCTACCATAAGTTCTTAATTTAATATTCTTGTAAGCAACTTGAATTTAAATTAAATTTTTCATTTCAATAAACATACATTATTCAAGTTTTCCTTGTTTTGTGACATGATTCCAACATATTAAAAGAAAGGCAATATTCATTCTATAATGTAGTAATGATTCAAAACCATTGAAAAATATGCAAATTAAGGAAATTTGTTTTAAAAAAAATTTGATTTATAATTTATAGTAATTATTACACAATATTAAGTGAAAATTTCACATAAGAGAAAAGGCGTAACAGTCTTTAGAAATTCAATTTAATTATCCTTTGTCTTTAATATATTTTTACTTATTGAATTGCATATAAATTTTAAAAATAGTATATATATATGAATACTATAGACTGTTTTAAAACACAATTTAAATTTGTAGAAAAATCCTTAAAAATTACATAATATTAGAGTTAGTTAACATGAAAGTTTTTGATTAATGATAAAAATTTATTCTTTAATGAAAATGAATTTTTTATTTTTACAGCACAATAAATTGCATATACATAAAAAATTTATTAAAATACATAATCCATACAATATATGAAGTTGAAACATTGTTCAAAAATAGTAGCATTTCAAACACATGATAAGTAATAAATATTTTTAAAATATAACATATGTAAGCCAAACAAATATTTCCATACAGTGTAAAATAAAATAATAAACAATGCTAAAAACCTGGATATCCTAATAATATTAAAATATATTTTCAAGAACAGTTATTTTATATGAAAATAGATAAAATAACATGATTTGTTATTTTCTAATAATTTCCAACTATACAAAACACAGAAATTAATCTAAAATTTCTGGCAAAACATATGTTTGTAAAAAGCGAACAAGAAGTGATTTTTCAAATTCCAGTAATTTTCATCAAATTCAATAAATTGACAATGGAAAACTTTGTCAGTAGATGTTACAAATGGAATACGTACATACATATCAGAAATTAAATAACTAATTAATCTTAAATTAGTCAAAAGTAACAATTATAAATAATAAAAAGTTTTACACATATTTATAATTACTCTTCTTCAAATGAATATGGAAGAAATTTAATCCAATAACTATAAAAAATGTAATATGTAGGAAAAAAATGGCGGCAAGTACATGCAATATCTTAATGAATATAACATTTATATAAAAAAAATTCCGAAGTATGGTAATTACTATTTGTTTTCGTAACCAAGAAAGAAACAAACGATTCAAATAGACAAATACAATTATTATAATTTATAATATACCGTAAATTATAAACGATAAAACAAATTCCAATACGCAAAAATAACACTAATTACTTAGTACACTTACACTAGTTACATATTCCAAACATCGCCAAAAAACGCAATAAGCAAGCAATTGTGGCAACCTTGATCTAGTGAGCTAAGAAATTAAAAAAGGTATTTTAGAAAAGATACTGAAAGAAATAATATAAAATTCCGAATGTGAATCTACAGATCATCTTCTTTCCATTTCGTTCAAAAAAAGTTTCAAAAACTTGCATTAGAATTTGAAAAACTCAGTTGAATTTCGATGTTTTCCCATAGATCAACATTAAACCGGAAGTTCCGGAGGGTATTACTCAATGTTGTTGTTTACAAAGTAGAACTTGTCCATACAATGAAAAACTAACACTGTCCGTTCCAATAAAATTCAGTATAGCTGTTTATCATAGATCAACATTAATTTTCTCTTATTTTTTTCTTACCGAGTGAATTTTAAAGATAGATTTTCACTCATACTGCATTCGGATCTGTTTGTGTTTTATAATATGGCGTGATTATTTCATTAAGAATGCAATCGAATTGAAATCGATTATATTTATCGAGGCTTTAAGCAATAGCAGCTGCTTAGAGTATAGATTTAATGTAAGTGGGTGAGCTTTTTTTCTTTTCACGCTTTTATAAAGAAAGGAAAACATTTTCAAAATTATTATGGGCTTACAACCCCTATCGCTAACTTCATTTTAAGAAAGAAAATATCTAAATGTTCCTTAAAACTATTAAAAAGAATGCTTAGAAATAAATTGAATATCTAATTATTTGACAGTATGTGTTTTTGGCTTAATTAATATCGTATTAAATGTCTAAATTGGCATTCCCCCCCCCCCTCTGTCTAAGAACTTCGTTTCTACTTTGCACTTAAAGGTGTTAGCTGCTCTAAATGATGTTCTAAATCAGCTGATCAACTTCTACTTCCACTATAATAAAAACTTGAAAAATAACTGTTATGATTGCCTTTGTATTAGGTAATAGATAAATAAACACGTGATTAGTCATTGAAGATATTAGCAATCCGGATACAGAAACGGGTCTTTTGTACTCAAGATTTTGACAAGTGTGTACATTCAAGAAATTTCATTACTTTTGGTATTATAAAGGGTAAGCTATCACTTTTTTTTTTTTGCCGCTTTGTTTCGGATTCTTTGTCATTCATGAAAAATTTGTGTATTTCGTTATTGAATTGCTTATACGTATTGATGACAACCATTAACTTGGATGCTTAAATATGAATATATATATATATATATATATTTATGTTCTGAAAGGTAAATAATATTCATGAATTGTATATGTAGCTGTATATTTGTACCAATTTATAATTTTTGATTCTGTTGCAGCGACGAATTGTCCTTTAAGTTTTCAGTTGACATATTAAAATAAAGTGTTATAAGGTTTTTTTGTTCAGTTTTCTTCAAAAATATTACATTTTCGAATTTTTAATATACATGCTTTGAACATAACTGTCATATAGAACATTCAAGAGCGAAATCAAAATGTTCTTTATTTTTTAAATCAAATCTTCAAAAAGTATCTTGAATTGTAAATATTGATCTGTGAATGTATTTAAAATTGAATAAGTTCTTTAAATTTTGTGAGTGAATCAAAAACGAATTACAGTTTCGGTTTCGAATGTCTAATGTGTGGGTGGCCAACCTTTTTGAAAGTAGAGCCACTGTCTGATGAAAACAAATTGTCGCATGCCACTTCTAACTGTTCCAACAGAAAAGTTAGGAAAATTGTTACTTAAAGGCTTCTTATCGAACTTTATGCAAGTAGCACATTTTTAATTCGTCTAAGTAGTGGAAATTTTAAAATAATATTATAAATAAGACAAAAATACAAAGTTGGGTATTATCAATAAACTTTTTACAGGTTCAATCATTTAGGCTAGGTATAAAATAAAAATGAGTTAGATGAACATTTGATTCTAAATAACTACTAAACAGTCAATACTTTATTAATATGGTTTTTGAATTTGTAGTTTTTTAACCAAGTCTACTATGTTAGGATTAGTTTTCAGAGATGCTAATAAAATTAGGTTGTGTTTTATGTGTGTATCAGTTAATTTTGAGTGATATTTTGATTTTATTATGCTCATAACAAAAAACATTGTTCACAAACACATTGTTCCAAACTTGCAATATCTGACAGCCAAATCGTATAAATTTGTAAATGTGTTTTTTGGTTCAACTTTCTAAAATTCAACATAATTTGGGTACCTTGCTGTCAAAAATGAGTCTTTTATACAC
>BMAO01022995.1:0-14744 GCA_019973975.1 Trichonephila clavata | reverse complement strand
AATTGAAGTTTATGTGAGGGTACACCCAAAAGTTCAAGTGAATTTAAGAATTGCGTGGGATATGAAGTACTTTGTTCTTTATCCATGATTGTATTCATTGATAAATATTTCTTCATCCAAAAAGCGACGTGTGGAGGAGGCCCACACGTCGTTTAAATTTTCATGTTGATTTTATGGACAATGTCATTGTTAGGCGCCAATATTGATCTTGCGCGCAACCACTTTTAAATTTTGTTGCAAGCCCGGGTAAATTTAAGCAATAAGATTTACGTCATTTCTTTCTACATTACAAAATTCTCTGGAAGTAAAATATAACCTCCAGCTTTTGCGTCCAAACATCCATAACCGATTTTCAATTGCGTCTCTGCATAATGTTTCGAATCTACGTCACTATGAGATGCACTCTCATATTCATTTTCGGACTGAATTTTTCAACTTTTGCCCATAAGCTGGATGGTTTAATAGAGACTGATTTCATCTGCCGGTGTAACATCTCTAAATTACAGGGAGAGTTCTTCAAAATTCACCAGCCAATATATAATAAAGCTACCATTCCTCCTATAATATCTGTACAATCTCGTAAATCCTGAAGAGTCCGATTTAACGCTTCTATAGCTTTCTTGAGAAACATTGTATTTTCATCCCACACTAAAAGCTTACATTGTGGAAGCATTCTGCCTTGAGAGGTATTTTTTCGGAAATTTTAGATGAGGGAATCTTCAAATGCAAGATTAAGTGATAATTTTAAAACGGAATATGCAGTACGACCGTTGGTCAGTAAAGTCGCGGCCATACTAGATGAAGCCATAGCAACTGCTATCTTCTGGGTTTTTCTGATGGTCATTAATAATAAGTTTAGCAAAAACGTTTTTCCGGTTCCTCCAGGGGCGTCGAGAAAAAAGAGTGCACCACTGCCAGATTCTATTTTACGTAACACTTGTTGGAAAACGTGACTTTGTTCTGGAGTTAATTGAGGGATAAATTCTGTTACTTGCTATTGCAATGCTATAAAATCGACAATTTCATTATCGAAGCCATTTCCGTCGACACGTCTAGGACTAATCATTCCAAAATCATGTAGATTCTTCCCAACCATTCTGAAAACCCTTATTGCGTTTCGTTGTAGATGTGTTCATTGAAAGGCATATTTGCTTGTACTTGCTGCAATCGTCGCAAAATATCTCCCTCCATGTCCTTATTCTAAAAGGATTGAGGATTATAGAAAGACCGAAGATGAAATAAGTATTGCGTAAAGTTCCCTAATTTTATTCGGCGAGTGACATTATATGGCTTCCTCCATAGTAATATTTAGTATATCTTCAAAGTAATACCTCCAAGTAAAATTTCTAGGCTCAGTATAATTGAAAAATTTTGTGCAAAATATGAATATTGTATTATTAGGTTAAAAACATTCAAAATAATAAGTATTCGATAAATCGAAACTTTTTATGAACTGTCAATTAATATTACCATAGAATTTTCAATATCAGCGCGGGCGCTATTCGCTAAAACTTTATTTTCGTTTCCCTCTTTAAAAAGTGGAAGAAAGTTTGTATTTAAAATATATGGGATTGTCGGAATAGAGCACTTCTTAGCCAACTTGGCGATATTTCTCAAAGTTTGAGTTTGACATTTAACAAACGTAACGTGATAAATGTTAGACGTTTAATAAAAAAAACATTCAAAAAATTGCTTTTTGTAAGGATGCTCAATTGCACTATTTTCAGTTATTTGTTACAAATGTTGAAAATTTTTATTAAAATTTCCATTATTGACCAAATGCATAAATTTGTGCCAACTTGGTGGGGAGTAAGCAACGTCTCACGGTTTTACCCGCATAGTTTCCCGTTCCGTAGGAATATGGAGATAAAATATACCTTATGTTATTCCCTGATAATGTAGCTTTCCATTGTTGAAAGAATTTTTAAATCGCACCAGCCGTTTCCGAGATTATCTGGAACAAACAGACAGACGACAGACAAAAATTTTAAAAATTGATTTTTTTGATATAAGTACCTATGTACCTTTAAATGCATATAGTAAAAAGATGCTAATTTGAAATTACAAACAGACACTTCAGTTTTATTTATTTGTATAGAAAAAATAAAAAAATATAAGAATATAAAAGAATTTTTTTAAAAAAGAATTTATTAAGAATTGATTTGATTCTAACTATTCTTCTCTTTCTCTCATTTTTTTCCTTTGCATATCTTTCTATAAGTTCGTATATTTTTATTAATTTCATTTCTATTATGTGGTTAAAAGGCTTTTATTTGTAGAGTAGATTAAATTTTTTTCAATCCTGCATACATGCACAAAATGGAGCCCTATGTTATAATTTTAAATATCTTTTATTACATTTTCGCCCCGTTTCATTTCATCCTTGGTTATTTTCTTCCAATAATTTATTTATTTACTAGCTGTTACCCGCCCGCTTCGCTGGGTATTTCATGATGTTTTATAAATTTTTACTGCTTATATATATGTAAAAATTATTGATATGTAAGTCCTAGCATTAAGAATTCGATTGAATTGAAAATATACTTATACCTGTAACTGTCACCTGTTGATAAAAAAAGGGCAGAACTCATCTAATTTGTATTTTCTAAAATCTCTAAAATTGAAGCATAGAATGATGTTTGCTCTTTCGTAACTCAAAAACCAAGTGGATTCCCGCAAAACCAATTTTCGGTGGATCTCTACTCCGTAAATTGAACATGAAGCCAAATTTCAAGTCTAAATCTAACAGAAAAAACAAAAGTTTTACTATCAATATCCCCGTAATCCCGTTGAGAGCCGTTTTCCAAAATTACCGCTCTTAGCGGATTTCAATTCAACAAAAGAAAAAATGCAAACCAAATTTCATTATTATAGTCCTTGTAACTCGAAAAAAGTAATTTTTTTTGTCAATACGTCCCCCTGCAACCCCCCAGAACTTGATTTGCTTAAAATTTATTCTTAGTGGATCCCTATTCAACAAAAGAAACATGCTTAACAAATTTCAAGTATATGGGTCTAACAATTAAAACAGGAATTTTTTTCTGTAACTCTCTTGACCCCTCGCAAACATCTTTGGGGGTCAATTTTCATTTTACTCTTTGTTAGAGGAACTCTATTTCATGAAAGGAACATGCCTACCAATTTTCAAGCAGGATGATCAAGTAGTTTAAAAATGGAAATATTTATAGATTACGCCTCTTAATCTCCCGAAATTAAACTTGGTAGTTGATACTCGCGAAACCCATTTTGTAGCGGTTCTCTACTTTACGAAAGGAATCTGCTTATCAAATTTCAAGACTGTACGTCTAACAGTTTAAAAATGGGGATAATTGTCTATAACGCCCCTTGAGCCCCCACAACGCCACTTCTGGGTCTGTTTTCACAAAACCCATTTTGTAGGGGAATTGCACTCTATGAAAGGAATCTGCTTAGCAAAATTTGAAGACTGTGCGTCCAATTAATTAAAAATGCAAAAAAATTATCAATAACGCTTCTTGAACCCCCGCAACACCACCTAGGGGTCGATTTTCACAAAACACATTTTGCAATGTATTTCTATCCTATGAGAGGAATCTGCTAACCAAATTTCAAGACTGTGAGTCTAATAGTTTAAAAAAAGAAATAATTATTTATATCTGCCCTTAACCCCCGCAACACCCCTTGGGGGTCAATTTTCTCCAAACCCGTTTTGTAGCGGATATTTACTCCATGAAAGAAAACATTCCTACCAATTTTTCAAGCAGGTAGGTCAAATAGTTTAAAAACGAAAATATTTATCTCTTACGCCACTTATTCCCCTGCAACGCCACTTAGAGGTCTGTTTTCACAAAACCTTCTTATAGCTGATCTCTACTCTATGAAAGAAATCTCTTTATCAAATATAAAGACTGTGCGTCTAATAGTTTAAAAATGGAAATAATTCTCTATAATGCCCCTTAAGTCCCCTCAACGCCACTTGGGGGCAATTTTCACGAAACCCATTTTTAGCGTATCTCTACCCTATGAGAGGAATCTGCTTACTAAGTTTCAAGACTGTACGTCTAATAACTTAAAATAGGAATTTATAACGCCCCTTAAACCCCCACCCCCGCAACCCCCCTTGGGGGTCAATTTTTTAAAAACCCATTTTGTAGTGGATATTTACTCCATGAAAGAAACTTACCCACCAATTTTCAAGCAGGTAGGTGAAGTAGTTTAAAAACGGATATATTTATCTATTACGCCCCTTAATCCCCCGCAACGCCACTTAGAAGTCTGTTCTCACAAAACCCGTTTTGTAACTGATCATTATTCTACGAAAGGAATCTATATATATCAAATTTAAAGACAGTGCGTCAAATAGTTTAAAAATGGAAATAATTATCTATAACGCCCCCTAAGCCCATGCAACGCCACTTGGGGGTCGATTTTCACCAAACTCATTTTGTAGCGGATCTCAACTCTCTGAAAGGAATCCGCTTACCCAATTTCAAGTTTATACATCGAGTAGTTTAAACATGGAAACAATTATTATTAAAGCCCTTAACCCCCGTAACGCCCCTTGCGTTTTGAATTTCGGAAAATCCTTTCTTAGTTGATGTCTACACTATCAAAGGAACATGTCTACCAAATTTCAAGTCTATAGGTTGAATAGTTCCAGAGATTTCGTGATTAGTCAGTCAGTCAGTGAGTGAGTCGCTTTTCTCCTTTATATATATAGATATACATATACAATGAATTTTTAAGTGTTAATTAAGATTTGAAAAAAAAAACTTTTTTAAATAGATTATATATATATAATCTATTTAAAAAAGAAGTTTTTTTTTCAAATCTTAAATAACACTTAAAAATTCATTGTATTTATTTAAGTAATATTCCTTGTTTGAAAATATTCAGCGCATTTTTCTCAGTCTATCAAAATAAATAATAATAATAAGCAAACGAATAAAAATTTTAATTTTTGCAAAAATGGCTTCTCTTTTCTTTTGTCACATTTTGTCATTTACACATTAGATCAAATTTTTTAGTTAACTTTTAAATGAACTAGGAAAGGAACAATTTGCTCAGGCAAGGAATGATTTTACGAATGATTAAATCTGAAACTTTCAGGGATCAAGACCAAAATATATTAATTTTAGTTGATTTTTAAAATACTACAGATTTTATTATGTTTTATGTATTGTTTGTAATATCATTGTATATTTTAAAGATAAGATGCTTTATCTTTATAAATATTTTGTATTGGAAAATTTTGTATGATTTCATTGTGACGGATCTATCCGCGTCCTTCTTTTAATCCACTTGGGAAATTTTTGGGCTATCAATTGAAATTAATCATAACCAACCCTTTTAAAGAAGAAACCGTGATATGCAGATTAGGTCGGTTATATATAGTATAGGTTTTCTAGCTAGTTAGATGGATAGACGGAGGTATATGGAGTTTGAGATATAGAGAATCTAACGAAGAGGAGAGTTTGCTACCGATCAGGTATTAGAATATTTGATAGCATGTTTCAAAGATTAGATAGTTGAAGATATCAAAGGGACGATTGGTCACCATAGCTAAATTTTAACTCAAATATTTAGAGTAGTCGATTGATCCCTAAAAAGGAGGATCAATATATATAATAGAAGTCTTCTCATAATTCGCGTCTCTCGTGGGTTATTCTCCTATTGCTCTTATTAGGAACGTCTCTTCTAGTTTGAATATTAGAATTGTGGTATGTTGATAACTTGTGTGTTGAATAAATAGTTGAAAGGTATTATGGCGAGTCATCCTTCACTTCCTCCCACACCTCTAGGTGGGGCCGAGAGTAGGTCGCGCCCCTCATAACATGAGAAAATGTATCTATATAGACAATATAAATTTTAATAGATATCATCGTATCGAGGAGCCCCCCTACTCAATAAAACTTTTTTATAAATAAATTTTGCTTTTAAAAACAAACCATTTTAATTTATAAATTTTCTTATAACCATTTTATTTGGTTGATAGAAAAAAAATGAAAATATTATATGCTAACTAAAAATTAAAAATTCATGTGTGTGTGTTACGTTCTATTTTATTGTACTTTTTGATTTCATTATTAGAGTATTCAATTCAGTACTTCATAAGCTTATTCTCTCATTGAAACGAAAAAAAGAGATCCTTCATATACGATAAGATTCATATTTGTGTATCAGATTAATCTTATATCACACACACATATACGCATATAATTTTTATTTCTATTTACTGGTAAAATATTTTTTGCAAAATCATTAAAAAATTCGTCATACAAAAATAAAAAAAATATAAATGTTCTTACTTACAAATAAAAGCTACCAAAGAAAAAAGACTTGCATTTCAAAAAACCCTAGAAACAATAATGAAGCATATCTTTTCAATGAATTTCTTAAATGCAATACTTAAAAGTGTCATCTGCAACTTTTTGAAACACATAATGGATTAGACATTTTTCAAATATGGTAAATGGTGTAAGTATTTATTTTTTCTTCATAATTGAAAAAATTCTTTACATCGACCAAAAATAAAGAATGAATCGAAAGTCATCTATGAGACCTCTTGAGTAACCGGCTGCTTTTAAAAACCATCAATAATAGCAGAAATTCAAAATACTACAATTTATTATTTCATTTTACTGTGATTTAAATTATTTATTTTGCATGAATATTTCGCCGATTCAAGGATCTAGGGAACATCACATGGATTGATCGACGATCTAAACCTATAATTACTTCGGAAGAACTGCAGAGAAGGGGATGAACTAACACCTGAGAGAATATCAAATAGCACATGGGATTAATGCTTCTGTCATAACTCTCAGACACGTTTTAAAACACTGATTAATTAAAGAAGCTTATTTTCTTAATATTTTATTTGACTCTATGATAGACTATTCTTTCTCAAAATGAAAATTACCCAGATTTCTATTGGTTCCTCATAGGGTTACACTTTTTTTACGATAAATAAACGAAGGTGAATTATGGTATTCGTGAAGATGGAGAATTGTTTCGTATAGCTTTTAACAATTAACGAAAGGCACATTTTACACTTCCTTTTGGCTAAAAATTAAATTGAGAGTCAAAGGAAATAAATATACATTGTGTAAAGAGAACATTTATTATACTACAACAGCTGCACTTGAACGTCGAAACATGTCTTCAACAATAATACTCATATTATAGAACACATAACGTGTTGTGCAAAGTGATTTAGGCTTTCAAGATTTTTGACACAGTTAAAAAATACTCATCAAAATACAACTTCTGGACAATCAACTATTGGATACAAAGGAAAGTTCTGACTTTTTTTTCTAAAGAAAAAGCAAAACTTTTTCACTTTTTATTTAAAATTTAATTTAAAATATAATGTCCTTGTGTTAGTTACAACTGTCTGCCAGCGTTTGACAGCTTATTTAACAAAGAAGACCTCTGTTTTGAAGACAAAGTATTTTCCTCTGTCATTTGGACACCCTCATAATTTATATATTTATTTCCATCAAGAAAGTTTTGTAGCGACCTGAACGTATGATAGTCAGAGGGTGCAATATCAGGAACATACGAAGTGTGACGCACACACACAAAAAAAAACGAGATTGGTCCAATAAATTATTGTACTAACAGAATCAGTTCTCCTTGACAGTATTATTTTCAAAGTAGTTCCCTTCAGCACATTCACACACTTCTGCATTCGGGTGCTTTCATTGCTGGTAACAGTTCTGGAATGAGGTTTTTGGAAGGCTCTTCAGGAGATTCTCCGTTTTTACCTGAACCTCTTCAGCTGAGGTAAAATGGCTTCGCTTAAGCAAGATGTAACTGAAGGAAATACAAAAAAAGTCGCATGAGGCCAAATCAGGTGAATAAGGAGAGGCCTATCATAGTAATGTTTTTGCTGGTCAGAAACTGCTTGACAGATAGGACTGTGTGAGTGGGTTCATTGTTTTGGTGCAACAGCCATCCATCACTCCCCAATTCTGGCCTTTTTTAACACGCTTTTATAAGTTTCACTTGTATGTAACGGAACCTTGGGACTCGATTTTTACATACTTTAAAAGGTCAGATTAATTCAAATTTTGCACACTTGTCCAGGACTGATGACAATATAATAACTTCATAATTTTGTTCCATTGTCTTGATCAGGCCATCAGGAATAAGGATTTTCTGATTTAGCAACTAATGCCATACACCACTTCCAGATGGCGACTTATTTCATATACCATTTTCAGATTTGGTGACTAATTCCAGATTTAGCGACTAAAAGATTAAGGTGCAACCCTATGAAAAGAATACACTTGTGGTTAATAGATATTAAACAAACAAAAGAAGTTTTCTCTTTATGTGAGAAAGAATAGGTCGGGTGCGTCAGCTATTTCTTACCATAATATATACAATTGTCTAGTTTTTCTGAAAATGGAAATTTAAAAAAAGGCTCGTGCATGTGGAAAAAAAACCAATTTATGTTCTAACTGCTAAATATTTTTTATTTTTATATAGCAATACGTTTAGAAGTTAGAATTAACATTATAGCAATATGTTTAAAAGTTGATAATATGATTGACACTTAGTATTTCTTCTTAAAACACTTTTACTAGTTTGACTTGCATCTATAGAGACGGAATCTTTGAAATATAACGATACGGGACTGATCCGAGGCCCCCTAAATGGAGAGAATATATACCCTCACACCCATTAATTAATATCCATTGAAGAGCAAGACTAATTCCAGCAGCTACATAAATATCGAACTCAAGGATAAATTCAACAATGAATAAATGATAGTTTGAAAAACTAAAAAAAAAACACGCTTTTAATGTAGATCGAACTAAAAAAATGAAAAATAAATTATAGTTTAAAAAAAAACTAAAAAACACACTTTTATAGTGAATCGAACTAAAAGGCAAAAAAATAATTCTTAATATAAGAACAAAATGTCATTGGGGTAAAAGCGGGGGGTGCTCTCTATTAATTGTTGTAATTTCTTACTAGTTCTATTCCGAAATGCCGAGTTAGTGTAAAAATGTAGTACAAAGCACCACATGCATTTTCCCCAATCACATTAGTTTTCTTGTTAATCATTTTATTCTTATATTAAGAATTATTCTTTTACCTTTTAGTTCGATTCACTATAAAAGCGGGTTTTTTTTAGTTTTTTTTACACTATAATTTATTTCCCTTACTTTTTCAGGAAGTCTTTTTAGTACTTCAATGTAGTAGTGTTGATTAACATTCTGACCACTGGTGTAAGTGGAAACCCACTCATATCACGAATTTTGACAATGTTTTGGTCTGCAATCGCTGACCTTGGGCGACCAGCAGGTTCATCTTCCACACTGACCCTTCCCTCTGAAAACCTCTTATACCATCCAAACACATGTGCACGAGACTAAGCTCCATCTTCATAAGCCTCGGTTTTTATTTGAAATGTTTTCGTGGCTGATTTCTTAAGTTTCACAAAAAACTTGATGTTGATTCGACATTATTATCATTCGACAGATGCACGTGTTCACTTAATGATTTAGTACTCCTAACTGGCGTTATCAATTAAGGTGAAACTGGAAACTTGGATAAAGGAGATGCGTGGGATGACGCCACCAAAACAGTTGTTGCCAACACTTCTCTATTTTCTAGCTACACACTTGTCGTTTTTTTAAATTTTTTTTTGTATCACACCTTGTATGTTGGCCGAAGTACAGTTTCCCAACTCAACCCACCTTTTTATGCGGTGCTTTTGCCACTTGTATTTTAGCGTTGTTGTGATGAAGAATCACACCCTTTTTGTTAGCCAAAGATGGATGTTTATGTGTTGAATTTCTTTATTCAAAACATCAAGTTGTGAACAGTAACGGCTATTTCATTTTCTTTCAGCAACTCATAGGACCCTATACCCTTGCTGTCTCACCAACAACGCAACATACCCTTTTTCTGATGCACGTCAGCTTCGTAAAGGGATGGTGGTGTCTCCCCTTTGTAAACATATGCTTTTTTTTTAACTACGTGTTTGTACACTATCCACTTTTCCTCTCCATTCCCCAAGTGGTCCAAAAACGGTTTCCTTTTGAGGCGAGCAAGATTTGAAGAACATACCGAAATTCTGTCAATTTTTTCCCCCGCTTAATTTGCGTGGCATCCAAACAGAAAGCTTTTACACTAAAACAAGTCTTTTAATGTAATCAAAAGCAGTAGTCTGATGAATTCCAAGTTTGAAGCTCACTTCTGTGGAAGTTAAAGGGAATTTGTCCTGATCATACCGCGTAGCACTTCATCACTGTTATCTGATGGCCTTCCTGATCTGGGTTCATCTTTCAAAGAAAAATCACCCAAGCGAAATTTCAAAAACCATTTTTGCCATGTTCCAACTGTTACAGTTTTTTTTTGCAAACATTCGCATACAAGTGTTTCTTTTATCTCCATCATGTTATTCCATTTGTGCACTCAAACAACATACGATGACTTAAGTGCACTTTTTCTTCACTCATGTTGATTGTTTTACAAGTTTAAGGTATCCGAGACTACCCTAAAATTGTGAATTTTGCCAAAAATTGACAAATGTTTCATAATTTTATTTTATAGGCCATCTTACTAGCTTTATAAAAATACCAAGTTTATTATTATTTTACGTTCGCTAGAACAAAAACTGCAAGTGCTTTTTAAAAAAGCAGATGCCATTACTTTAAGCGAGATATGTCATACTTTAAAACGCGTTTTTCTCGAAATGTGTTTTTTGAAAATGCTCAAACGGGAACACACAGCGATTGCGTAAAAAGTTTTGAAAATAATTAACTGAAATTTTTTTGTGTAAGCTATGTATAATAGTAGAAGTGTTTTAACCTTCAGATTTATCAATTACTGTTTTATTACAAAATTTACAGTCCTTTATGTTAGTATAATCACTGTTATTTTAAGCAATTTCATATAATAACTAAGTTAAAGTGCTCTAGTTTTTGTAAAAATTAAAATCTCTCTTATCCTAAAGGTCATTTTAAAAACGAATATTATAGCAACACATTAGATTGAAAAATTGAAAATTTGTTCTTAAACCTTTGGTGCTGAATGGACCGCGTTTATGTTATTTTTTATCAACTTTTACCTATGCTTTCCCATTTTAGTAATAATAATTTCTTTTTCTCTTCTTAATTTTAGCACATTTTTCTTAAAATGCACTAAACAAATCTAAAAATAACAACAAAAAAAATCCCCATATCTCCATTTCTTAAGAAAAAGCTGTTAAAAGTAGTCGGATACTTTAAAAAGACTAACTAAAATGCGAAGATACATGTATAAATCATCAATAGTATACTAATTTAACTATTTAAACCAGTTTCTTATCGAATTATTATTAAGGACCGACAACGTATAAAAGTGTACGTGTTCAAAAAAACGACAGAACTTTCCCTTATACCCCCAATATAATTTACTTTCTTTTAGCGTAGAATTCTATCGTATGGTCCTGAGAATTCTTCCCTTATTGTTTTAGAGCCTGAAGCATCCGTTTCTGAGATTTTTTAAGGTGGAACTCTCAAACACAATGATACTTCAGAAAATTAAACTAGAACTGAAAGGTTTATTGGTACAAACAACCATGCGGGTCTAATTTGTAGTTATTCGTGTCAGAATCTCTATTTTAGAATCTACGAAGCTTACACAATATAAGTATTCAAAGAAAACCAACGATAAAAAGTTCCTTTCCTTTGTTATATCAAATATTAAATAAAAGAAGTTTGATATCGTGCGTAGATTGAATATATATGCTGGTTTCGGAACACGATAATGTCGATAGTAATATGGGAGAAAAGTGTAAGAATTCTGTGAAAAATGGATCAGAGAAAAAATAAAAAAAATAAAATTACACTTAATAGGAATTGAACAGTTTACTTCTGAAAATAATTTTTTCTTGTATTTATTATTAAGAGACAATGTCATCCAATGCTGATATATTTATTCCTGTAAAAAAAACACGTCTATTTTTTTTCGCAAATCATAAAATTCTTTCAAATTTTTATTTATCTCATGTAATTGAAATTTTTCACCAACAAATATATTTTGAATAAATACTATTTACTCCATTTAGAACGTTTTTATCTGAAGAAATGATATAAAAAATGTTAAGTAAATCAAATAATTTCTAACATCATCGTATATCATGATAACTTATTATACACCTTTATTTAAATTTTGACTGATTTCAGAATGTGATAATTTTAAGTAAAACAATATATTTTAACTCTTTCTGGATTACAACGCTATATTAAATAAAGCTGTAAAACTCATTTAACTACTAACTGTAGGTACTAAAAGGAAATATTATCAGTAATATAATGGAAAATTGACAGTCATTTATTCAGCTAAGCAATGTTGTAAATTATTTTTAAAAAATGCTACCAAATTTTATTTTAAATAATATATAAATATAGATATATAATTCATAGATTACATTTAAGACATTTCGGCAAAAGTATACAAAATGATAAATAAGAATTTATACCCGAAATATAAAGCCAATAAAAAATAACGTTCACCATCTTTTACCATAGTTAACGGTTGATTTACAAAATTTACATAAGCTAAGTGATAATGAAAATGCAGCAGCAAGAAGGAGTAACTAGAAATTTATCAAAATTACAGGACAGATGCAATTCCCTTAGTAATGTAAATGAGGCAAAATACAAACCTTTTTTTTTTTTTTCCTTATGGAGCCTATTTCTATATAATAATTATTTTTTGTATCTTTCATATTTTCCTATCCTTTAGAACAAGTAATATAAAAAAAATTTTAAGTCTCAATTCCTACTTAGGTCAACAAAGAAAATTTTTATTTTAGTTACTTTTTATTAAAAAATTACAATTATAATATAAACATGTACATGCATATAACAAAATCGCAATATTAAGTGGCAAATTAGAAAGCAATTTTCCTTATAAATTTCCATTTACCTTTCTATATACGGTGTTGGACTATTATTTTTGCTTGTTATTATTTATTCATAAACAAAATTTTAATTATTCCAATAAAAAAGAAACCACATTCTCAGAAAATAGACCATCCCGGGTTTTATTCAATCCCACGGCCTTTGGATTAGAAGTTCAACACGCTATCCATTGCGCTACAGGACACAACGAGCTATTTTCCTTTTCATATATGGCATTGACTGTTATTTTTGTGTTTGTTAATATTTATGCATTAAAATAAAACAAGTTAATGAATTAGTATTTGAAAAAACTGTATTAACATCAGGTGTCATCCACTACAAGTTTTAAAAAATGTATTTGAACTTTAGTGGGTGAATAAAAAATATTTTATTGACGATTGAAAATCTGAACAAGATATATATATATATATATAGGGAGATAGAGTGTGAACTAACAGTAGCAATTGAAAAATAGATTGTATAAACACAACGGAGGACGATATACAAAGGAATACATCTAAGGACAGAGTCAATCGTGTAATGACGTCCTGAGGGATGGCTCTCCATTCCTTGTTGATAATTTAGTACAATTTGTCTTCTGAATGCAACGGTACAGGGAATGAAAGTGGGGTTTAATCTTGTCCCAATCGTATTTGATTGGTGAGATATATGGCATAATGGGGGTCAGAGAAACATCTGTTCATCTTTCAAGTCCAGTGTACTGTTGGGCATTATTTTGCTGGTAAAGGACATTATCTACCATCTACCAAAGGAAGGGGAATGTCACCGCCACAGCATGTCATCCACGCATCTTTGGGTGGTCATAGTGTCCCGAATACAAACCTGAGGTGATCTGCTATCATCTCAGGTTCACCTGCTAGCTAACCATGATACCTCGTTGTCACATGGTGGGGCATTCCAAAGATTCGGCTGGTTTAGACTTGTCTCCACATCAGCACCACGGAGTCATCTGTCCAATTCGGTCAATGGCAGTCATCATGACTTAACGACGACCATAACTTCGTAACCAATCGACGGGTAATGATTCTGATTGATATGTGAATATCAAAAGGTGCCTACACACGCTACAAAATGGTGATAAATGTTATCTACAGGGCCTCGCCCACTTTTATAGGGAATTTTATATCCACGCGAGCTGACGTCGCTTTGGTTCAAATAAGAACCCTCAAACTTGCCACATTGCCTTGTTCCCCCCAACAATCTTTGCCATAGGCGATGAACTGGGGATCTCTAGATGGGTGTCAGCTGAGATTTCATGATTAGAACAACCTGCTTTCTCAGTCCGATCATCATGTTCCTTATAAAATCACTTGCCTGCTACAATTGCCTTCGTTAAAGGTGACTTGGTATTCTCTACTATTACACATATTATCTGAAACAAGAAAAAAAAACTCCGCATTAGTTTTATAAGAGAGATAACGGCATGCATATTGCTCATTCTGCGTATTTCTTCCCACATATTATATCCAATGCTTGCCGAAAAGTTGCACATTTGACATCATTTGCGTTACTCGGCGACGTCCACCTATCAAGTAATTTGGATAATATCCTGGCCATTCCTTCTTGTGTTACATTTTCAGTGTCACATTATGCATTATATTTAGTACTATTTTAAAATTACTTAAATAGCAATGTCTGAAAGTACACAGCCAATAAACTTGAATTTTATTTTGATGAGCCGACAGTACACGAATGAGTGCAATATAGGTAAGGGATGCATAAGAAGAATGTACGATAAATCCGATACTTGAAAGTATGCAAAGCATGGTCAGTGGAAAACATCTCTTGGTTAAATATTTTAATCGAAAAGATCTAACATAATCTTTAATTATCCGA
>BMAO01022994.1:0-35476 GCA_019973975.1 Trichonephila clavata | reverse complement strand
ATTTTTCAAAAATCGACTCACAAGACAGATACGAGGCGTTATAAATAAATATAAAAAATCCTTTTAATCAGCTATTAGACCTTCAGACTTAAAAATTGACAAATATGGTTTATTTGCTCAGCAGATGTATGCAAAAGGCTTTTTTTTTAAATTTGCAATTCACTTAAAATTAACTCATTAAAAACTTCTTTATCCTTCATTCGGTATTGTTTAATTTTTCGATTCACTTGTGCGAAGAACAGGTACATCATCTAGTCTTTTATAATATTTAAATCATTAGAAGCAGATATTGGGCTTGAACAAAACACGCTGGTGCTTGATTCTTCAAAGCTTTGTATCTAAAACTCAAGAAAATGTACTATCATTCTGAAACATTACATAATAGATTTCAGGCAAAGTAAAACTTACTTTTCTACATCTGGTACATCTGCAACTACGAAATTTTTTAACCGATAGTCGCAATGTTTATACATCAAGAAATCCAACTCTGATTACAATACTCATTAAAAAATATTTTTTAAATTTTTACAACAGCATACCTCATGTTTTGTAATTTTTTAGAACATTTTAAATTATACATTTTATCTCTCTTTTCTCCTATAAATATCAGAGAATGCAGTTTAACTAATCCTTTATAAGCAAAAGAAAATACAGATACTGAAACGCATATGTGACTGAATTTTTTTTTCCCACACAAACACTTTCATCGTCATTCACGTAATAAAGGTATATGTCGCCAAATACACAATAAAAGATCTCTTTTCTCCATCCCATTCACGTAATCTCAATGGCAATTCTCCATTTTCCTCGTTATCTTTGGCAGCAGAATATTCCCGGTTGTTCCAAAACGAGTGTTCTAACAAAAGAAGTGTTCAACAAATATTTTATGAAGTACGCATGACACCACTGGACTACCGAATGTAATACTCCTTTGCAGTTGGCATAAAAGTCATACTTTCCTTATGTAATTGTTTAGTTAATTTATATATTTTAAGGTGAATGGAGTGAAAAAAAAGATAAATATGAAATTTCAAAGGAGTTGGCGAATTGTTGGCGTTGAGTTTTGTTGGCAAATTTTATTTATGTGATGCTGGTCCCTATATAAAACACTAACTGCTTTTGGACTGAAGTGATAATTTTGGCCTTGGGGTAGGGTGCGAGATTTCGGAACGGAAAATACCGAGAACGAATCCTTCCTTCAATGGTGACCCTGGGAACTTCTAACAACGCAAACTTCACGCGACAGTCGTGGCGCCATCTATCCACCGCAAATGAAACCAAGCCGTCAACCGCATGACACAATCAGCAAAAAGCCGTCACAACCTAGTGACGCAACAGCTCACACGCTCGCCATAAAAACAACATCGTTCCTTCGCCTTAACCACTCACTGGTAGGGGAATGTGTGTCTGTGGTTCCTATATAAAACACTAACTGCCTCTGGACTGAAGTAATCCTTTTGCCCTAGAGGTAAGGTGTGTGCTTTCGGAACGGAAGATACCGAGAACGAATCCTCCTTCATTTGCAATAACGCATCATATTTAGCTATTTTACACCAAACATCCACTAACTCATTAATTGTTTATCAACGAAGTCCTTTGAAGCTACATGGGGTTATTGGAGTCGGATCTCGTAATTTAGAATCATTCTCAAGAGACTAGGACAGTGATTCCCAAAGTGGTCTATATAGACCCCCAGGAGTCTATGACGACCTGCAAAAGGTCCACGTCAGCAAAAAAAATAATTTGGGGGTCCATGTGGCGTAAATTGGGTCTATGATAGTGGCTCTTATTATATAAGCTGGATCATGACTTTAAATTTAAAAGAAAATTTAATCAAGTGGAAACTACATTTTACCTATTTAACAGATATATTAACTAAATTTAATAGGGTTAGTTTCCACTTACAAGGTGACAGCATAAATTTTATTAAAACAAGAACCATTTCAGCATTTCTTTCCGGAGTTAAGCTAAAGAAGTATAATACCGGAGGTCCTAAATTTTCTTCGAATGTCCCAATCGGTCAGGGCGTTTTAACCTACGTTCAACATTTATTAACGCCTTTAATTCAGATTTTGAAATCAGGTTTGAGAATGCTTTGACTATGGTAATACCACAATAGGCAATGAATTCATATGGTCACATTCAAAATAAATACCCCATTACAATAGGAACTGATCGTAATAAGCACTAACGAAGATCTTTAAGTTTGGAAACGGATATCAGCAATTTTGGCTTTGAAAAGGCAAACCTATTATTTGTCCCGAATTATGAAATATCGTGAGAACGTTTTTAATCGTTTTTCCTACTGAAAAGCTGCGCGCTTGCCAATCTTCCAAAACAAACAAAAAAAGAAAAACTTAACATTACTAACAGAAGACGTTTAATGTTAAAACTGACAATATCAAAACCAAATGTTGAAAATTTGTTATTGTAGTATCAAACTCATCCCTCCCTTTAAAATCATTCATTTATTTATTTTATTTAACATTTATTTTAAGTATTAATTAACTTTTAATTTATTTAACATGCGCTTTTTAAATTTTAATCACTATACTTCATTACAGTTAGAAATTTAATTCATTTAAAGTAGTAGTACCAGCTGTCAAAAAGACATTTAAGTTGATGAATTTGCAAAAATTCAATATTAATTAAGCAGGGGGTCTACCCCAAATTGAACATGGCAAGGGGTCTATGACACAAAAAGTTTGGGAACCTCTGGACTAGGAGGTCCCGTGATTTATGCCATCCAACTCTTCAAACTCCCTCACCACGCAGATGAGAGGATTTTGAGCCTTGAATGGCACCAGGAGTATAACCTACGACTGGACAGAAGCAACGCCGGCTACCGATTTACGACCACGCCCACTCGGTTATTGCAGCCTTGTGATTGGTATACAAAAGTCTTCAGAAAGAAAGGGTTTTTATTGCTGGAATGATTTATCTCGAAATATAATCTTATATTATATTACAAATGCCTTTTATTTCCTTGAAAATCATGTATAACATTAATTTCTGAGCTATAAAAATGATCACTCAATCACTTAACACGTAAAAAGCACAAGAGGATGAATTAATTCATTGAGGTAGCCTCCACAAACACCAAAATCCTCATCTTCAATATATACTTATACCAATATATCTCCAATATACCCATACCATCAACGTAATTTCGCAACCGATTTTCTTCAAACTCTGTTATTTTTGTCCGAACAACTATTTTTTCAAGGTTTTCAAGACATACACCCCCTTCCAAACCAAACGAAAGAAGGAAAGCTAATGGATATATATATATACTGGCTGTTGATTCTTAACGTAGCACTTCACTGAGTGTAAAAGGGTTTGTTAACGTCGTACTATAAAGCAACACGAGGATATTGACAACGGACCTCGAAATTTTGAACCTCGGTCAAGTGACAAGGACGACACCTCAGTTTGTACCCCCTCTCCAAATTACCCCACCACACCAATGGGAGGACTAGAAGCCTGGACACATTTAACGTGCATCAACCTTTCAGCATTGTGGTTCTTCAGTGGCACTAGAGCTCGAACTGATGAAACGCTGGCCCCGAATCCGTGACTATGACCACGAGGCTACCGCTGCCACAACACTTCACTGATCTGGACATGACATGAAAGCCGACTTTCTTAGAAAAATTTTAATATTCACGAAGTTGCAACTCCAGAAAAACCTTAACTGTAATAATTTTGAAGACAATGTAATGAAAGAAACTTTTCAATTTAAGTAATAAATATTTTAAATAATTAGAATTCACATTTTACAAATAAGTACATAGTTTGACAATACAATAACAAATCCAACATCACAATTTTAAGAGACATAACATAATTTATATGTTTTCTAGTAAAATAAACATATTTATACTAAGCATTTCTCAACAGCATAATTCACCAAAAAAATATATTTAAAAAAACTAGTTAATTACTTAATGTAACTTATAAATACCAAATTGGCCTTTGCAAGTAAAAACATCCCCTACATTTAATCTATAAAAAGAAATAGAAAATATATTCATACTACATTAAATAATTAATTCACACAGGTCAAAATGTTTTAAATTATTTCTTAAAAATAATTGGTCAAAAATATATCCATTAAAATAGATCTCTAACTTGAAAATTTATTTCAACGACAATTCAATGACAATATTACGCAAGCTCTCTGAAAGAAAGCAAACATTTAATTTCCACTTTATGAGAACTGTTTCAAAATTCGTAAATATTTTCAACAAAACATCCTAGAAAATCTGGGCCCTTAATCAAAAGTCTTCACAGACAATCAAATTTAGATTTTTCCCATCATCGAGACCCAGAGGAATACCCACCAACGACGAACAAAGTTCAAGCGAAATGTACCTGGCGGAATTCTTCGACATTTTTACTCTTTCAACCCTCTGAAGGGGTCTTTCCTCACAGATAAACGAGTCAATGGTTTAATGGCTCTCCCTTTCCGAAATCACTTTTAACTTTTCCTTTTTACTACACCTTGGATTTTACGATCCCTCAGCCTTGATCCTGTTTTGTGGTGAAAAACCCTTTACATTCTCAGTCTAGCTTTTAAAAATAAAAAATAAAAATAAAGCGAAAGAACTGTTGCCACCTTTTTCCTCTGGAGTATCATCAACTTCACTCCAAACCCCAAGAGCAACGATGCTCTCCTTAACAACCAGTTGGGACCATTTCTCGGCTTTCCCTTCATTAAGCCTACTGAATCGATTCTTCACTTGAATGAAAGGGAAAAGCCATTTGGATGGCAGACTGCGAGAAAATATGAATGAGGTCTACTTTCCTAGCTTCTTTTGGCCTTTTCTTTACTACCTAATCCCCCGAAGAATCATAAAAACAATGGCAGTGTCGTTTCCTTCAGCCAAAAGGTATCCGACTTCATGTAAGTAAAATCTAAAGCCCAGCCAAATCCGTCGATGGTGGGATTTCTTTCGTTTTTGTTACGCCATTTTGTGTTCCATCGCCTATTTTGTCACTTTGTACACTAAAGGGAATTAAGACAGCGGAATGATCTTGGACATCGACCAGGAGTGTCGTTGTGAGCACAGCCTGCGTATTTTTACTGTTGCCACTAAAGGTTAATAATAACGGAAAAAAGGCAGACGAGTTGCAACAAGATTGAAGACCATTAAAAGAGACTTATATGGTTTATCACAAGAAAGGATTATATCCATTCATTTTGAAGATAGAACGAAGCATGTACAAAAAATACTTTATTTATTTAACAGCTCTTAATGGAATGTTAAAATAGAAGATAGGGAAGTTAGAAAACTTATACTCTGCTGTTGTATTATTAGAGAAATAAGAAAATATAAATGTAATCAACAAAAAAAACAAGATATCAATCATTGGCATGGCCAAGTAATTTTAGCGCGTTTTTCACATGTTGTATTTTACAATAATGCAACTAATGAACTTTTTACTGACAAAAAGTAGTACTGTACCACTCCTCTCAATGTACTACTATTGAGCTGAAAATAAATAATGACACAAATCTGTATCAGCATTATAAATAAGCAAAATTTGAGAAATTTTGTTATAAACTAGCGAAATTCATGAAAATTTGTATGAAAATTCGGGAAAACTATGGGGAAATTTAAATATGATTCGGCTCATCTGGGGCACAAATGTGACCCAATGCCGAAAACCCGGGGGTCAATTGGTTGCTTATTGGCTGAGAAAAAGGTACGACAAAATATGGAACGAAGACGAAATTTGCGTCCGAATAGCGCTTTTGTTCCACTGCGTGAAAAACGCGCTAAAAAAGAAGAAGAAAAAAAAAAAAGAACTACCATTTTTTTGACTTTTTGTTCAGAACAGGAAAAATCTTTGTTAGACATGTATCTGTTAACTTTTTTCTGAAAATAATGCCTAAAAGTATTTTAACAGATACTGAAATATTCATTTTGATAACAGCAATGGAAACATATTACCTCTACACAAAATTACTAAATCTTTAACTTAATACAAGATGCAAACCACTCTTTTTTTGTTGTTGTTGTTATGCCAACTACGCAATAAAGCGATTATAAGTCCTCAAATGAAGCAATGAATAAAAATTTGTCACAGATTTAAAATCTTTTCTGTTTAATAACAAATGAGATTAATCTAATCCATGATATTTCACTTTAAATTTGTCAACTTTTTAAAAACTCTGCGTTCAGTTTAATTTTATTCGAAATAGGCTGTTTAAACAAAAATTCATTGTTTAAAATTCAATCCAGCAAAAAATTTGAAAATTCTGCCTTTATCTATTATCATCTTTAACCTTTCAGATTTAGAAATTGAATAAGATAAATATTAATAAAAGCAATTTGAATAGAAATTCTTTTACCCCAAAAGAAATTTTTACTCGAGCTTTTGTTAAAAAAGACGTCTGAAGAGAAGCAGTATGCAAATGAAGTACAAACTAATCTTAAATAAAATGTAATGGCACTTTGTTATTACTTTTTGTGTGCCTTTTCGGAATATATATAATATATAAAAACATTAAAAATATAATAAAAAGAACTTCAAGTTTTCTTTTTCTGCATAATCCCAATATTTCAGAAAACTTCAAGATGAAAATAGAAAAGAAAGCCGACTATGTCGATTTATATTTTCAACCCACACAAATGTTTATTTCTTTTCTCCACTTCACAAGGTAAAGTGAATTAAACTTTTATTTTCTTATTTTTGCAGAAAAATATATTTTATTCTATGCTCACTGTGACTTAGTGGCTAGAACGCTTTTTTTTCTCAATTATCGAACCGATATCCCATTACATATTACCACAATATTTTAAACCCTTTTTTATCCCATTAATACACTTTATAATAATACAAATGGTTCCTCAAACTCTATTTTATTTAAGTATAGTGCAATTTGTCATATATTTAATAATATGGGTGAGAAATTCTTTAAAATGACTTTACAGAAGAAAAAAAAACAATAACATGCTTCAATGAAGAAAAAATTGTTAAGGTGTCCGAGGGGTGTTAACTTTCTCTAGAAGGCTGAAAATATAAACAATATTCAAATGCATATAACTCTTTGAAATTAATATTAAATACTTCGAATTTTTTCTACATTATTTATAATGGAATGAGGCTTCAGAAAAAATTAAAATGTTCGAAATATAACCATAATTTTAAAAATTATAAGCATATGAAAATAAGAAATATTTCTGTAAGAAATATTAATTAAGTCTTACGTTTCGCATGCTATTTTCAAAAGTAGTAGCTTTAATTACTAGCAATAAGTTGACTTATAAAGTTAAATGTACCCTTATTACACCGTAGTAATTTTAAATAAATAGAATAATAAATTAAATTTTTTTTAAAATAAAATATTATATATTTAAAAATTTCAATATTTTTCAAATATTTTGAAATACAAAAGATATATTATTCTTAAATTGCTAGGGTTTAAATAGTATGGTACATTTTATAATTCTATACATTTTTATACATCAAAGCCTACTGTTTTAGTAAATAGCGTGCGCAACTCAAAAATTACTTAATATTTTTTGCAAAATTGTTTTGTAATTGCATATGCTTATAATTTTTTAAATTATGATTATATTTCAAACATTTTGTACTTTTTTGAAACCATAATCCTTTGTAAATAATGTGTAAAAGATTCTAATTATTTAATTTAAATTTAAACGAAGTATACCTGTTTGAAAATTGTTTATATTTTCACCCCTCGAGATAAAATTAACACTCCTGAGTCGTCTTAATAAAAATTCTTCAAATATTGTTTACTGGGAAATTAACAGCGTTTTTTTCCCTACAACTACCATCATCTGAAGCGAAAAACCGAAATAAATAACGGAATAGCGGGTTGCCAAAAGATGTTCCTATGAACCAATATGTTTGTAGGAAAAATTTGAGGCGAATAAGTTTTTAAAATGTCAAACTATTTTTTTAACGCGCAGAGTAATAGCATTTAAGTTTTAATCTGACATTAATTTCTTCTTCGTTTAGACTACTTGCGAATGGCCAATCAGAGCGTTTCTTCTAGTCTCACAAACTTTCCCAATTTTTCTCTGTTTTTTTAGTTTGAGCATTGCGTCATGATTGGTTGAGCAAAGCGCCGCCTACTTTGGGTTTTAGAAATTTTTTAACTTATAAGCATTTTAAAGTTAATTTATTTTAAAATCAGGGACAAGTTTGTTTTGTCACTCACCTGTTTTACACTAATCAGATTGGAAATAAAAACCCGAAAGGATTCTATGCTCCATATACCCAACCAATATCTTTTAATTTAAGAAATGCGACTTATCTTATATATAAAATAATCCAACTACACATGCACACACATATATATACAGATAAATGTCATAGATATAATATTTTAGTGTTAATTAAAAATAATTCTGCAGCTCATCAAATGCAGTGTTACTTTCTTGGAATAAATTTTTGTCATTCCATATTGTGTATTCTTTTTTTTTCGAAGTAAGTTTTTCTTCTTTACCATACCAAATATAATTTATAAACTAAAACACACACAGGTTATCACACAATTTTCTTTCAACTGTCACTTTTTTGTTTGCCACTCTAAATATCTTCATACATCATGAAACACATATCATAACAATTTACAATAGATTAGGTAGCAGGAACTTCATATAAACGGGTCCAAACCAAGAAGAGAAGAGTCTTAATTCCACTTCATCGATGAACGAGTTCATTATATCATAGGGGGAAAGAAGAATATTGTATTAAAGCTGTCCATTAAGATATATGTAATTTTGTCCTTTGGGCTTTCTCTTTGATATTTGCATAGAAGAGTGACAGGTTGCATTCTTTAGATATGAGAAAGAAACGATCGCTTGGAAATACAATGCGACGTTCTGCTAAGTCAATGTGTGATGGCAGTCCTCTCACATCCATCAGTGTTTAGGAGTTAGAATAAAAATCACCCATAATTAGAACAAATCTATTTTATAATTCTATCAATCAATTCAAATGACCCAGGGTTAGAAATGCACTTTTAATTAAGTATAAGAGCAAAAGCAAGGTAGAAGGGATATTTAATTATAAATCAAATCTCTTACTCTTGGAACGTTTTGGTTATATACGTTCGAAATAATCGTAATTCCGTTCTCAGCTATTGTACTTATGGTCGATATTAATCTAATCCAATTTATTGACTAAATCGTCAATTAACAATCATTAATTATTCAACAATTAGTCGTCGAGCAATTCTCGACTAGCTCACAGCTACTTTCTGCTAATCGCTAACTCATAACCTCTAACTACTAACTCCTCGTACCTAAAAGCTAATGCTTAAGTATCATCCTTCATTTACATAAACTGTGTCTTCTTCTACGGGAGAAAGTTTTCAATAAAATAATATTTAAAAGAAATAATTTTTCCCAAGAGGATTAGTAGGAAGCTCACGGATAGACCCGTTAGAAATGTATGATCTCATACTTGTGACGGATCTATACACGTCTATAACTAACCCTTGGGGACTTTTCTGGGGCAATAATATAACCAACCAACTTTCACCAAAGCAAAGAAACGTGATTATGCAAATTAAGTATATTATATAAATTCTGTATTCGCGAGTTTTGCGAGTTAGTTGGTGAGTGGAGGATCGTGAAATTATTAAGTGCAATTGGAGTTTATCAATTGAAGAAGTATAAGAGAGTATCACTCGACGGTGACTAAATCCGGATAAGGATCGCATTCAAGGCCTCAACTGGAGGACTCAACTTCATAAAAGTACAGGTATCGTGATCCTTGCTTAAATAGAAGTTTAGCTTATTAGTGCGTGATGTAGTTTATATTGAGCTGTATATAGTAGTTTATCGTGAATCAGTAGTTAGTAGTTTATTATTCCCCAGGCTAACAATTCTTACCTTCACGCTCTGCTATGTAATCATTTATTTTAATTAGATTATTATTGTGCTTGCTTGATATTTTGGTGACAATAAAATAATCAGAGTGAATCACACACATGTCTACTGATTATTAAGTTCCTCCCACACATCTAGCCGGGTCCGAGAGCAGAGAAGGGGGATTAGAGGGAAGCAGGAACCGACAAGCATTACATACTAAATGAAATTTAAACAGAAAAATCAGATACCACGAGAATAGAGAATGGTGAAATGAATCTCGCTTATTTTTAATTCCCACAAACAATTATATGAAGACTTTCGAATTCTTATGGATGAACTAGATATGGATCCTCTTTTTCCTAAATTTCATTTGATTTAACTTAACGTCGAGCTGAGAAACACATAAAAGCTATTGGCGATGGATCTCATAAATTTGAGCCAAGGACGATAGCTGAGGTGGTATCTTGATATTCACAACACGCCAACGGCAGGATTTTCAGCCACGACAGATTGATCGCGCATCAGTCCCGCAGCACGGCTTATCAACACCGTCCATGAGTTCGTGTAAGGACTACTCGTCAATCATGGCCAAAATTATTCCCCAGAATGGAATAATTTTGGTAGAATAACAAGTCATTTCTGTTTCGCAATATCAATATCATACGCTTTAAATTTCGTTGTAGCAGCCATTAAGAAAGTTCACCACAAATACGCAATCCAAACAACAGAAACCCAACATTACTTATTTCATTGAATTCTAGGCTTCGATTTTAGACCACCATAACCTTACCTTCTGAAAAAAAGATCAAGAAGCGCCAAGTGAATCTTTTAATATGTAACCTTCCATAGTAGATAACGTGAAAACTCTCGCTAACTTCTTTCAATCATCATCTCACCAGAGAAATCACTAGTCTTCTCGCAAAAGAAAAAAAGAACAAACCAAAACAGAATGCGAAGACAGGGAATGAAGATTTGGAATTTTCGCTTCATCAATTCGAATCCTTTCTGAGGAAACCTACTTATTTATTTATTATTATTGTCTGCTTCAACTACACCAGGAGGATAAGGAACAAAAATGGGAGCAGAATCCTGAAAAAAATGGCGCCGTGGGCCAGGTTTTATATATTTTGTTGTTGCTTTTATGGAAACCATTCCAGTTCTTTATGCCGTGGAGAATGTCAGTGAGCAGAAATTGTTCCATAAGAAAATGGAGCGGCAAATGTTCTCGAACGCATGTTTACAATTCGGATGAGAATAGAATTTTGTAGTTGGTGAGGCAGAAACAAAAGTAATTCCGTGAGTGTGTTTGGAAAACTGGAAAAAGATAACTTTTCATTAAACATGCTGTGAGATATTCTCTGAGAAGCAGTTCTACACTGAATGGATGTAGGTCTCTCGGGAGATATTTAAAATAAGATGTTGTTGAGAGGAATGTGAATTTGTGAAAGAATACTTGTTTATAAATAAGGAAATAAGCCAACAGTGAATTCATTTGAATTCCATAAAAGCAAGATTTGTATTTATTTGGATGAAAAGGAAGTGAAAAGGGATAAAGTATGCTTAGGTTTAACACTTCTATTTCAACCGTTTTAAAATAAGGATTTTGTTTTTTATTATTTTATTTTCTTGCTCTATCGAGGGAATCAATTGCTTGAAGCTATCGGGAATTGAATTGAAATTCAATGCGCTAAATTTGTGACGTCGTATGATATATGTAATCACGTGACTTTCATTGAATTCAACGCTGATATCAGACTTGTACATCTACTTGTGCAAATAAAATCAAAATACCTAATCAACAAATTTGGAAGCATAACTATGAGCAGGTATTATGATTCTGTAAAAAGTATTTTTTAAAATTACAAAATTCTTAAGTTAAACGGGAGTTTTCTGATTACGAAAGGATTTGATTAACACAAATATATATTTTTAAGAGACGGTCTCCATAAAAAATGAAATGGCAGAGCTGATTGACTTAGAAAAAACGCATTACTGCATTTATCATGTAACTATGACGTCACATGAATTTTTCAATGGATTGGCTGGTAATACGTTATTGCATCTATCATGTGACTATGACGTCATATGAATTTAGCTCGTTCTGCCGGTGATATTCGTGTGAATGTCAAAGATACTGTTCATTATATCTTTCAAGACTGCAAAGTCCTTACCAGAATATGGAGATTAAATAATATAAAATGTCATTCTTCTCCAAAGTGATTCATTGACAGTAATCTATTGCTTAGTATTATTTTTTTGAAATTTTAATTTGTGGTATAAATTTATTTGTACGTTTAATAAATTAGTTGATGCTCAAGGAATGATTTCTACTAGAATTTTCTATGGGTTGAAAATCCTCCCTTCCCCCAAGATTAATTTAAAGTTTCTAAAATGGAATTTCTGGTCTTTTCTATGATATTAGTTTATTTAAACTTACTATGTCATTAAATTAATTAATATTGTCGCATAAACATCTTAATTTATATTATATACCCCAGAATACAATCACTTGTAGACTTCTGAACGTTTTCAGGATTCTAATCCAGAAATCAGTTATAGAATCAACTTCTCTGTCCATCAATCCAATTAATATCTTCTATGGAATCGAGATTCAAACTCGTAACCTACAGTTCTAAACCACCACCCTAACAGGAGAATGAATTACCCTAAAATCCAACGTACAACACGAACTTTTAACACAAAAAATAAGATTGAAACTCACAAGCAAGCAGTATACACCGGGTATAAAAATGAGCGCTTTAAAAAAAGAAAAGATGAGATTAAGACGATTAAGAAGATATTTAAAGAAGAGATTAAAGATGATGAAAAAAATTAGATTTCTACATTGATCGAAAAGCTGTTAATTTAAGAGAAATGAACGTAAAAAGCGTTGTAGCTCTAAAAGTATTCTATTTTTCTAACACTCTTTTATAAACTTCACTTGTATGCAACGGAATCTTTGAACTCCATTTTTACCCACTTTAAAAGGTCGGATTAATTCGAAATTTTGCTCACTTGTCCAGGACCGATGCTAATACAATACTTTAATAATTTTGTTCCATTGTCTTGATCAGGATCATCGCGATTAACGATTTTCGGATCTCATCCTGCATCTGGCGACTCATTTTAGATCCCATTTCCAGATTTGGCAACAAATTCCAGATCTGGCGACCAATTCCAGATTTAGCGACTAAAAGATTAAGTTACAACTTGTTCGATTAACTATAAAAGGGTATTTTTTTAGTTTTTTTTTAAAACTATAATTTATTTTTCTACACTTGGAATAATGACTCAAATAAATCATTTCAAAACATAAGAGAATTGCACACGTACATTTCAGGTTTCTTCGTAAAAAACGGGGTGCACGTTATGCGGCTAATATATTTAAGAAATAAAAATTGCAGCTTGAAAGTATAGGAGCATTATACGCCGGATTTTACGGTATGTTTTAACCCTATTTCAAGTAATCCTATGCGTTCTATCCTATTCAAACCCAAACTGATCTAAGCCTGAACCCCATATCCACGGACCAGATCAATACGAAGAATTATCCAATATATAAGCTTATATTGTGCATTTAAATACACATTAGTGTTCCTTAATGGCTGTAAACTTTGCCATTGGGTTACGCAGTTGAATGCAACAATCCCGGATAACGTCAGAGGACTGACTCATTACGCATAACAACTTCCCGGAACAGAACAATTCCATTAAGAAGCGGAGGCCAAGAGAGCATCATTCATTTTGTTCTGTTTGCTTCTATGTGGACCAGAAATGCACTTACATGGAAATGTATTATTTAAATGTCACTGATGGTCATCACTAGTCTCCAAATGGATAAAGGTTATTCGTTATATATATGCGCTGAGGAATGATATTTTTCATTTTGATGGAGGCTAACTGCAGATGAGATGAAGCTAATGAGGTTTCATATTGACATTGCGTAGAATTGCAACATGTACTAATAAAACTGGGAAGAACTCAATTATAATATAAAGATAATATAATAATAATAGTAATTTTCTTATAAACTTCTTAGAATTTTCAATTACTTGTATACAAATATCATGAACCCAGAACGTGATCAAGTAGATATTGCATGCTAAACGATTTACTGAAGCTTTAAAACCAGTTTACAATCAAGTATAATGCTGATTTTTTAAAAAAAATGGAAATGAATAAGCGAATAAAATTATGATGCCTAAAAATGTAAGTAGTGCCTAAGGGTAGACATAATACTCTCAAAGCTGGACATTACCCTTAAAGTCACAAGATCCTCAAACTGTAGTGTTGCGGATGCGCTTTATCTACACCATAGGTTCTCAACGTGGGCGATAATGTCCCCTTGTGGGCGTTTGAGACTTTCAAAGGGCAGTAAAAAACCCAGAGGAAATTAGGAGGGGAGTGAGATGACACGAGGGCCTTGGGCAGATTAACCAAATATAGTCTAAAAAAAACTTTAAAAAAACACACTAATTACGTACTAACAAAAGGGAACTTTAATATTGTTTACCTTATTTTGATTGTATGTATTTAAATCACTTCTATAATACATGTACGAAAATTCACATATTTCGGTAGTTTCGGAAGTGGATGAAAAACTAAAATATAACATTATTCGGACCTGGATTCAATTGAATGATATAGTGCATTTTAATTTCTGTAGTACACGTGTTGACTTTGTGAGCAGTAGGAAAAATGTTTCTGAAAATGTTTTTGAAGGCAATAGTTTATTATGAATACTTCGGCATCATCAAAACCCCTGCCTTTCTTTAAAACAGGTAAGCTAAAAATTTATTCCACTCTTTTAAGTGAAGAAGAAATTCAGTAGCGCGTTTCAATTCCTATGTATGACTAAAATATATAATACATTTAAATATATTTTTGGCAATAGCTATTTCAGATTCGCAAGTAAAAAAATTGGGGCTTTAGAAAAGAATAAATTCCATTAGTAATAGCAATTTTTTAAAAAAATTTAACTCTTGTTTTCACCATGAATTATGTATACTTTCCGTGGCGCACACAAGGGGAAGGGGTCCTCAGATCCGGACTCCCCCCCCCCTTTCTTCAGTGGGAGGGGGCGGTATCGAAAATATTTACTAGAAAACAGGGCACCAGGTCAAAAAAGGTTGGGAACCTATGATTTGCACCTACCAAAGTATTTTCACTTTAATGGCACAAAAACAAAGGATAAATCCATTCAGCCACAAAAACAGCTGTACAGACTCCGAAAGCATCTAAATTAATGATTTTTAAACTGTGTTTTCTGTATGCATGTTCTATCAATATATTGAATTTAATGTGCCTCGTATGTCCGGTCTCAATAAAATAGGTTATTTACAGAGAATTTTCCTCAGTTGTTGGAATTTGGAAATCAAAATATATTTCTGATAATATAAAACTATAAATCAATTCCCATGCTGTAATTGTTGCAGAAGATTCCTTTGAAAATAGGAAGAACAAATCGCAAAAGCGAATAAGATTCTACTGACTAAGGTTTTATCGATATTTTTTAATCCCGTTAATACTGACAACACAAAAAAAATCTCTATTATGATGGAAGAGATTCCTTAGGGTTAGTTCAAACTAATTTAGAGTAGAAAAAATTAAATAAAGCGATGCTTGTTAACGAAGTACATGTCCGATATAACTAACCAAAAATTTTTCGTATAAATAGAGTCATTTCAGAAAACTTAAAAAATTCCATAAAAATAATTTCTTATGATTAATTTATTTTTAGAAACAATGTTCCAAATATTGGGATTTCTAAAAAAAAAGATATTTCAAACGAAAACAAACGTGCAATTTAAATTCAAAGTTATTCCTGTACCCCATTTAAGATTCGCGAACCCCTACCCCGTCAAGAACGCGCTATAGCCCTTTAGAAAAAATGCACCTCAAGTGCCCATTATACAATATTCTATACAGTAATATTATCTGGAACAGGTGTATCTTGAATAATTAAATTTTTTGATTTATGGCTGATTTAGACGAAACCCTTCAAAAATGTCATGACTACATTAGACTCACTTTTATGAATAATTATCCTGTACTACTGTAAGGTTAAACAACTGTAATCCCTTTTTAAAATCAGCATTACACTTGTTCTATTCAGCTTCTGAATATTCGATTGGTTTAATTATCTGAAATTATGAATATGAAATAGAAAGAAATGCACATACACACATAAGAAAGCAGTGCTTAAAAGCATGATAAGGATCTCGCTACGATAATCATAATTTGATACTCGTCAAGAAATAAAACGTAGATAATTTCACTAAGCAGCAGATGTTTTGTCACCTGCATCACACAATTATTCTCGTACAGGAGATATGTTAGTATAAACATGAATCATTGATGCAATAGGGTAAGTTCATAATGGTCATGTGATGAATATAATCATATATTCGCCATTGAATTCAAAACTGACATTAAGATAACCGACTACTCTAAAATTGTGAATTTTGCCAAAAACTGATGATTGTATTTTATAGGCCATCTTATTAGCTTTATAAAAGTACCAAGTTTATTATTTTCCGTTCACTAGAACAAAAACTACAAGTGCTTTAGCAAAAGCAGATGCTATTACTTTAAGCAAGATGTTTCATACTTTAAAACGCGTTTTACTTGAAATGTGTCTTTTTGAAAATGCTCCAACGGGGGAAGCAATTGTGATGACAAAGTTTTGAAAATAATTAACTGAAATTTTTTGTGTATGTTCTATGTAATAATAGAAGGGTTTTAACCTTCAGATCTATCAATCATTGTTTTATTACGAAAGTGACAGTTCCTTATGTTAATATAATGACTGTTTTTTAAGCAATTTTATATAATAACTAAGATAAAGTGTTCTAGTTTTTGTAAAAAAATGAAATATCTCTTATCATAAAGATTACTTCAAAAATAAATAACATAGCAACACATCAAAATTGAAAAATTGAAAATTTGTTAAAAAAAATTTTGGTACAAAATGGACCGCGTTTATGTTATTTTTTGTAAATTTTTACCCATTTTTTTCCCATTTTAGTAAAAATAATTTCTTTTTCTCTTTTTAATTTTAGCACATTTTTCTTAAAATGTTTTAAACAAAGCTAAATACAACAAAAAAATCCCCATATCTTCATTTTTTTAAAGTTGTCGCAAGTAGTCGGATACCTAGTATTTGTTGTTCTACCTGTGAAATTTAGCTAAAATTTCATATTTGACAATTGAGTAAAGAGTTCAAATTCTAAAATTCTTCAAACAGATTTTCTAAAGTAATATATTTTTTATAAAATGTGTACTTTTAAATAAAGTGCATTTGATAAAACTATGTGCGTTTTTATTGTTTACAAAAATGTATAACACTTTTCTGGCGCAAGCAATAAAGACTCCACAAATGATTCAACCAAAGCCAAATGGAATATTCCCTCTGATAATCTTTCGCCGCCACATTTTTCAAAGCAAGCCGCGGTCTCTCTTTACCAGTAGCATATTTTCTATTATTCATCAAAAATATATGAAAAACCAATGAGAACTGATATTTATAGTTTTTTATGTCTATGTTGTATACTGTTGCCAAAAACGCCAACTTAGGGTGATTTGCGCCAGCGAAACGGAAAAGTACCATATGTACTTTTTAAAGGCGAAAGTTGGCAACAGCAAAGCGCATGAACTGATTAACTGGAAACACGTTATTTTAATTATCATGTGACTATGAAGTCCCATGAATTAAACCCATTCAACAGCCTTCTTATAATTAATTCAAACCAAATGTTTCAAGAAAACGCATAGGATTGTATCAGTTTGAATATAATCTAGCATTAACTATACTATTTGTCCTTTTTCCAGAAGATTTATGGATAGTACAAATAATTCATTATTGAATAATTGGCTAGTTTAATATTCCATCTACAGCTCTTCTTTATCAGATGATTGATATTATTAACTGTCAAATTATTATTCGTAACTTTTAAATTTATTCAATACCTACTATTAGCTCACTTTCTCTCTATATATTTATATTGTTCAAATTTTCAATCGTTAATAAAATGCATTTTAAAGCACTCAATTGACCTGAAATTTTATATACACGATTATTTTGGATGACAATACAGTAATTTAATTGTAATTAATAAAAAATAATTGATTAAAACTAATTCTTCAGAGAATTACAAAATACAGCCACGTTGGCATCATTTGTGGCGACTTAGGGACCATTTTGACGACTTGTGTCAAAACTTTAAAAGGTTTTTTACTCACATTTTAAAGCACTCATTTGAGCTGAAATTTTCTATACACTATTGTTTTGGGTGACAATATAATAATTTAATTATAGTTAATTGAAATTATTTACTGAATTTAATTATTTAAGGAATTACAGATACAGCCGCGTTGTATTCATTTTTATCGACTCGGTTGGAAACTTTAAACGATCTTTTTTTCCTCACGTTTCAAAGCTGAACAGTTGAACTGAAATTTTATATACACAATTATTTTGTATGACAATGCGATATACACTAATTTTAATTAATAAAAATTAATTGCCACTTAATGTGATTCTGTCCTATGTATATACATATTTATATTAATGATAACTATTTAATAAAAAGTAACAACTATTTTTTTTTTGTTGATCCAAGTAGTAATTGACTTAATTTTTTTTATTACTTGTTTATTCTTAAAGTTGGTAGTGTTTGTATTTACATTTTGAAAAATATGTAAAATATTTTTTTTAATTTAATTTTGTTAATATGTTATTTGGAATTTTTGCTATTACAAATTAAATCAGAGTTAAGAATACAGTTTTAACGCACAGAAGATCAGAGCAAAATGATATTTAAAACCGTAAATTTTATATAAATGACTATTATTCAAGAAGATGAATACAAATGTTAATAATTTCAAATTATTAATTAATAGCACTGTCTAACAATGTCACTTTAAATGTTAACTTACATAGGATAAAAAATCTCCGTTATAAAAGGATATATCCCTATATTTTCCCCTCCTGATTTATTATTCAACGTACGTCAAGATTCATTTAGGGAAAAATACTTCTGGATGTCGCAACAAATATGACAGAATCATATCAGAACTAATGAATATCTGAATAATTTTACTGATGATCGGAACCAGTTTTCTCGACAGTGGACAAATCAAATTACTGTCCAACAAACTTTTCGTAGATCTTATTTGAAACATGGATCATCTTATTGAATCCATAGATAGTTTAATATCAGATATTAATATTCTCCCATCGTAAATTCCTATAAAAATTATTTGACTAATATAAGACGGAATTTTAAAACGAACATATTCTACATCCAAAACTCATGGTATAAAAATAGTAATTTAACAAGTAATATAAAAAAATATTTAAGTCAATCCAACTTAGATCAGCAACAAAAAAAATTTATTTTAGGTACTTTTTATTAGTTACAATTAATATAAATATGTATATACATACGACAGAATCACAACATTAGCTGGCAATTAATTTTTATTAATTATCATTAAAGTATCGTATTGTCATTCAAAATAATCGTGTACATAAAATTTCAGTTCAACTGTTCAGCTTTGAAACGTGAGGGAAAAAAATCTTTTAAAGGTTTGACCCAAGTCGCTAAAAATGAAGCCAACGGGGCTGTATCTGTTATTCTTTTAATCATTAATTTCAGTCAATAATTTTAATTAATTATAATTAAATTATCGTATTGTTTCCCAAAACAATAGTGTATAGAAAATTTCAGCTCAAATGAGCGCTTTAAAATGCGAGGGAAAAAAACATTTCAAGTTTTGACACAAGTCGCCAAAATGGTCACTAAGTCGCCATAAATTATGCCAACGTAGCTGTATTTGAAATTCTTTGAATAATTAGTTTTTATCAATTATTTTTTATTAATTAAATTACTGTATTGTCATCCTAAATAATCGTGTATATAAATTTCAGCACAATTGAGTGCTTTAAAATGTATTTTATTAACGATTGAAAATTTGAACAAGAAAAATATATATATAAATATAGGGAGAGTGTGAACTAATGGTAGGAATTGAATAAGAGGAGACTCCTGTCAACAAAATTTAAAAAATAAGTAATTAATAAATTATTCAATCATAAATAATTAGTAAAATTCCTTTATGTTATAATAAAACAAATAATGGTCTAAATTCATGTGACGTCATAGTCGCATGATAAATGCAATCACATGTTCCCAACCAATCAGTATATGTGTTTTGCTATTGCCAATTTTGCATTTTTCAGAAACTATCTTTTGAAAAGTATATACTTGTCAACAATAACAATCAATGTACATAGGTAAAAAAAATGCACTATTTAAAAATATACTTTTTTAACCTCATAACTGCCAACTGCCATCAGCGTATATATCCGTCTCTCGTTGAATGCTCCGGATGTTTATATACGTCTTTCCGGAATAGGACTATTTTCTTTGCGCTGCGATGAGTAAAACTATTCAGAAAGCTTTGTAAGGCTATAAAGCGATCTTAACAGTTTTTGCGAAGATTTTACTTATTTCAGATAAAAATTTGCTAATTTGTGTCTTTTCTGTTGTTACTTATCTCCCGTCTGGTCAGACGAAGTCAGATCAAATCAGTGAAGCCGTTGACTTTAACGAAATCCGATACTAGAAGTGGACGATCATGTTCAGTCCAAGATGTGCTGAGGTGAAGCCTGTTTTAGCTGGCATTTTGGGGAAGTAGGAAACCTCTTATTGCTTCCGGAAAAAGTGAGACTTTTTTAGTGCCCAATGGCAAGTCGGGACAGATAAAAGTGTTAGACTGTTTGTCACAGGGAAAAGATAAAGCCCTGTTCTTTTGCCTTTATACCATTTACGAAACGGAGGTTTTAACCATTTTTCTTTATTTTGGGTCTTTCGCCTTGAGAATAATTCTACCCCCTTCAGTCCTGTTAGTGACCTCATCGTGGAAAGGGGGTGTTCCTGGGAGAAGTGAGTGAAGTACGTCTGAAGTGTATACTCCTAGCAGAGTCATCCAAGGCGTGATGGTAACTCCATTTTTCCCATTTATCTCTAATAAGCATGGAGCCAAGACAGAATTCTGGACTAATCTCCAGACAGTCCTCCAATCTTCAGACTAAAGAAGCTACATTTCATCCCTGAACATGTTGTGCCTGGGTCCGTGGGTAGCCTAGTGGTTAGAGCATCGGACTCCAGACTGAAAGGCCTGGGTTCGATGCCCGATGCCACCAAATGCTTGCCGAGTACACACGGAGTACGTGCTCGTTAAATCAGTGGGTCCGAATGGTGCCACCATCTATCGTGTTGTACCGAGAAAAATTGTACTGTCACCTTCATGGGGGCTCAAAGCTTAGGCTAACGACATGCGTAAAATTCTAGCCCTTAGCCGCGATGAATTTCGTGGACCTTGATCTGATGTTACTGTCGATCAGGTGGCATAAGCAACAACAACATGCTGTGCCTTTTCTTTCTCCCTCCCTAACCCAATGCACCTCATACGCGTGCCTAAGTTAAAAACGGCGGCTCTGTAGATTGAATCACGTAATTTTCCGACGGCAGTTAAGAGGCTCATTCTTGAACATTTTTACTCAAATACCAAATTCAAAATTGTACTTAAATTCAACCAGTAAAGCAAGTACAATATCAATTTTGAATTCAGTGAACTCGTGATTGGATTTATCATGTGACCTTCATGAATTTAGCCCATTAAATCGATAAAAAATCAATTTAATCGATAAGGAAATATTCACTGCAAATACTAATTAAAATAATGATCCAATTAAAATAATTATGATCAGGATTTAACTTTTTACAGCTGCCAAAACATCTTGTTTCATTATCAGTTTTTATGAGTATATCAAATGAAATTTGGGAAACTTTCTAGAATATCGTATCCTGTTTTTACATAACCAAACAAATGCTCTAAAAAATAGGGAGCCACCTAAAAAAATCGAATCGGGGAGCTTGTAATATTGCTAATCCAGCCTACTTGCCGGGGAAAAGCCTATTTGTCTATTCAAGTACATAAGCGTAGACGGGTCGTTAGAGATATCGATCAATAAATGGATTTATGGCAGAGTTCAGTAAACTAGAAAGATTCCTTCTTTTGCTGGGAAACTTATTGAAAAAAATTCCATAGAAAAATGATTGCTAATATAAAAAGGTTCTATTTTTGAAATTTATAAAGTAAGGTTTGGAAAACTAAAGGGGAAAGTTCCCAAAATTCTCAAAACATACCTCTAATAGGTAGGTAAGTTTTCAGGTATATAATTAATATTCATTTTACAGCTTAGAATTCTTATTTTTTAGTTTGTTTTATTTAGATAAGGCCGTTTCAAAGGTAAATTTCGTCCTGTTTTTTTTTAAAAAAAACATAAAACGCGAAACAAACAATCCCTATAAGAAACCACATTTTTGAATGGGTTAAATGACGGAAGTAGTGTTAGCGTAGAAGGAATGACGCAGAGCACCGAAAATGTAGTAACAGCAGATTGGCGTTATTTGAGAACAAATCACGATGGTAGGCAAACGTGTGTAAACAACATGGCTACCAATAAAAGTGTATGCTGTTATTCGGTATGAATAGATACGTGAGAGGTAGTGTGTCTGTCATTTATAGACGCTCACAGACAATGCATTGTGAAGGTTATGTTTTATCAAATGATTGGTTCCTGGTATTGCAGATTTAATGAAGGAAGGCAATATGTCAAAGAAAAAGGTCGATGGGTGAGCGTCTGTCCCCATCAACAATAGAAAACAACTTTGCAGGACTTGGTGTTAGCGGGCAGGCACATAATAGAAATAAAATGTCATCCATATTACGCATTGCTCGTACCCAGGTCTATCGCATGATCCATGATGTTTTAGGTTACCGACAAGGGAGAGACAGAAAGAAAGGGTTTTGAAAAAAATGTGTTCACGTTCAGAATCCTAACAGGCCGTGAGACATGGGTGTCCCACATTATCCCATAGACCAAGGCGACTTTAATGACGTGAAAGAATCCAAGTTTACTAGTAAGGGGAAAAAATTATTACAAATCAATGCTGTGATGGAGCAGGCTTTACAACAATTTCTTGCATCGCAAGGCACTGTGTTTTAACAGAGAGATATCTTCAAACTTATTGCAAACTACGGCAAATGTTTCAATGATGGTGGCGACTATGTCAAAATATAGTGCAAGGTGTAGTCTTATGATTTCATGATATTTTTTTAACGCCCTTTTTTAGCTTCACTTCTATGTACGAAATCTTTGAACTCCATATATTTTTACCCACTTTAAAAGGTGAGATTAATTCGAAATTTTTCTCACTTGTCCAGCGCCGATGACAATACAATAATTTAATAATTTTGTCCAATTGTCCTGATCAGGATCATCAAGGTAAACGATTTCTCATTTTCAGATATCACCTTGCGTCTGGCGTCTAATTCTAGATTTGGCGAAAGAAGATTAAGTTACAACTTAGTCCGATTAAGTATAAAAGGGTGTTTTTTAGTTTTTTTAAACTGTAATTCATCTGCGATAAAGTTTTAATGTGAAATAAAAATGACGCAACTTACATTCGGAATGTTCTGTGTAGAGCTACTTATCCTTAAATTCACTGAACAACAAATACTTAGTAACATTTCAAGATAAGCAACACATTCTTCATGGAGTGACTAATTATTTATTAGCATCGTATTTAGAAGCAACACGGGAACTTTTGGCGACGGACCTCGTAATTTTGAACCATGGTCAATTCTCTTCTGGAAAGGAACAAAATACAGAAAACACCAGCTGCGCAGGCGACATTTAAAAAGGGTCCTTGAGAAAGATACTATATCATTGGACTGTCCTACTGTATCACCGGAAGATTTCGTTGCAGTAGATGATGATAATGTGAGTACAGCCCCAATGACAGATAAAGACATTTTGGAGTTTGTTCAAAGCTCAAAAAATGTCATTGATGCAGATTCCGATGACGAAAATTAAATGAATAATGCAGCTCCTGTTTCCACGTCATCCGAAATAAGAAACATCATGAAAAGTAAGCCAAGTTATTTATATGTTCATTCCAGTGGTGAAATAAATAACAAAATGGAACAATTTGATGCTAAAAAAGACACACTCCCCCAATGCAAAGAGAAATATCAGATTATTTTCCAAAAATTTGACGAATGTTTTGTTTATCAAAATATTTGAAACTTTTGTATTAAATTTTAATAAGTTCTTGTAAATGTTTACATTTTATTGATTTTTATGAAAGGCATGCATGCATACATACATATCTATGTAAATCAAAAAGATTTACTCTAATAAACTTAATTTTGTTAAGTATATGTTTGCTTTTTGCAATTTTTTAACACGAAATTTTTTTAGCACGAAAAAGTATTTCGTTCCCTCAGTTTTGTGTTAAATGATCTTCATTGTAATTAACTTTCATTTGAAAACTATAAACTTTTTATAAAATTATGTTAATAAAAAAATAAATGGCAATACGAATTTAAAGTAAGTGTAGGATGGTATATATAATTCAACAAATAAATGAAATCACATTTAGAATATTTATGGCAAATTGATAATCGAATACTGTGGGATTTTTCTTATAAGACTAAACATTATAAAAAGCATATACCAATCAAATAAATAGTTCAAAGTATTTTAAGTCAAGGAAATATTTACCCAAACTTACTTCTCCAATCCATCCTATTACAAATCTCTAAGAATCCCCTTCGCTTCTTTTTATTACGCTCCACCATTTTTACTGCATATTGGTTTACCTTTTTATCTATGGATTCGTAATTATACGCACCATTTAAAAAGAAAACCAAACCAACAATCAAATGAAGAGCATTAGCTGTGCTAGCCTTTATTTTGAAACACATACTACAATCACATTCCAGCTTCCCCCTAACAATTTTGAATTAAATGAGAGAGATTTTACTACCTTCCCCGCCTAACATCAACAAAAAAAAGGAAGAAATCATTGCAGGCTGTGATGGTAATACTATACTGGTTATTACAGTCGAGAACGGCTTAACCCCTTGTGTTAATGATTAAATTTTCCTTAAAGTAGCATTAATGAATAAATGGGCCATAAACGGAAAAGGAAAATGCTATGAAAAAGGACTCCGGCGTGGGGTTAGGATGTACTTTTTTATATTTTATTTCAGTGGTGGTTGGGATTTGGTATTGATCGCGAAAGGTAGCGTTAGAGGTATTAAATGTAGCCGTGTTACGTTGGGGCTTTGTCATTAATTTCTAGTACGTACCATTCCACGAAACGTGGTTGGATTTTGGAGACTGGATTCACAAAAACAGAAAAAGGGGGTTATAAAAAAAGGAAAAAGATTAGTAAATTAATTTCAGGAGCACTGTAAATGAAACCGTAAAAGTGTTTTAATGGATCACATGTTAGGATGGAAAGGGTTTATGGCGTTAAGTAAGGTGGGCTTGTGATTACCAAAAAAGGATTCTGCGATATAACTGGATTTTCTTGAACAAGAATAGATATAAATTGAAAAAAGAATGTTTTAAAAGAAAAAAAAAGGAAGGTAATGTATGTAAGGAAGCCTTCAATAAAATAAAAATAGTCAATAGCACTTGTTTAAAACTATTTAATGCATTAATTTAACTTAGCTATCAAACTGGAAAATTTATCCTATTTTGTACATAAATTGTAAGCAATATCTTTTTTATACTCAGAAAAACAAACACACATAAGTATTTTTACATTAAATAATTTTATTCATCTAAATATCCATCCTTTCATTGACCGAAAAGCTGATTTTTTAATTTTATTTTTTATTAGTCCCTTCACTGTCCCGGCGTATATATACGTCTTGATCGGCCGGTGCGTTAATGCCCAGACGTATGTATACGTCTTCTCGAAATACGATCCTTTTCTTTGTACTGGCGTCAGCAAAATTATTCCATACGCGATAAAATGACCTTGTGAAGCCTTACTTAGCCTTTACTTATTTCAGAGAAAACTTTGCTTACTTATGCCTTTTCTTTTTCCTCCAATACACCGCAAACGCATGCCTATGTGAAAAATGGTGACATTCGGAAAAGAACCACGTAACTCTTAATCGGCAGTTAAGGGGTTAAACTATTTAGTTATATATATATATATATATTTAATTTCGATATCTTTTTCTACAATTCTTCATTATTAAACTGCTTAATACATATAACGATATCCAAAGTAAAAATGTGTAATAATCCAACGGAGATATGACGAAGGATATGAAAGGCTTTCCCAACCTATATAAATATTATCATCCATTATAATTTTCTATAAATAATTTAAGTTTACGATTTAAAAAAGCACGAATATTATTTTCCCCATCAAATAAAACCTTTTTACTACGATATCATCTCACAATAACGTAGGTTTTACAATTAACCGCTTTCGATATCAACCATCTTCACGTTTTCATTATTTTAAAAGACACGAAAAATAAAACGCCGCAATGATTACTACAAAACACCTTCCGATTGTGTAACGCAGTATATATTCAGGCCTCTCTAATCTTTTCACAGGACTGAGATACATTTTATAAAGCCAAGAAAAACCAATCAATCATCCATCATATCTATCGATCAATTTTTTTCCCAAAACAAAACCCAAACCCAGATATCTGACCATAGAACGTAGGTTGAAGCAACAACAAACACAGCCCACGTTACAATACAATATCCAAGTCTTTAAAATCTTCCAGAATTTGCCCTAAACACAATACAAGATAAATACTGCTTTCTTCAACTCACTTGCCCAGTATTTTTGTAGATCCATAAAGGTGATTATAGGCCATCAACTTCCCTCCCCGATGTCAGGTTTTTGTATTGCAAGGGACCAGTCACGATCTATCCCCCCGCCCTTAAACATGAACCTTCTATCATGTGCCACTGTGCTATTAACACGGCCGTGCGTGACTTCATAGTCATCCTCAGAGAGGGAACATCTTACTTCCACCCTCTGTTATTTTCTTAGTGGAAAGTGGATAGCCCGGGGTCTCTTGATGAACATAAAGGTAAAACATTTATCACAGTCGGAACTCGCGAATTGCGCATTTGATTTACTCCATAAGCAGTCGTGTGCAACTAACGAACGACTCCATGGTCATTCATAATGCACCTTATTGAGGCTCATAAATATGGGCGTTGGTAAAGAACGCTCTGAGGATTCAAATGCCGTATTTCTGTTTCGTATTGTAAAAAGGAAAGATGGAATACTATGGCGTCTGTCATTGCGATTTAAAAGTAATTTGTGCGTTGGAGTCGGCATTCCTTTAGAAATGTTCTAAAAAGAAAAACAAATGCAGCGGAAGGTTTAAAAAGTAACATTTATGTTTTACCACTGTATAAATCAGAGGTTTCCCAAACTTGCTGTGTCCATGGAACCCTTTTTAACACCCTTTTATAAGCATCACTTGTATGTAACGGTATCTTTGAACTCAATATTTTTACCCACTTTAAAAAGGTCAGATTAATTCGAAATTTTGCTCACTTGTCCATGACCGATGACAATACAATAATTTAATAATTTTGGTTCCGTTGTCTTCATCAGGAATAACGATTTCCCATTTTCAGATCCCAACCCGCATCTGGTGACTTATTTCAGATCCTATTTCCAGATTTGACGACTAATTCTAAATTTGGCGACTAAAAGATTAAGTTACAAATGAGTTCAATTAAGTATACAAAGGTTTTTTTTTTTTAAAGTTTTTTTTTTACTTTGATTTATTTTTATTATGCCTAGAAATCTTGATTCTAAAATTTCCAAATTTTACTTTAAATTTTTTAACACTTAATAACAATCACTGGATTATTTTTTAACTGATATAATAATGGGAATGGGCTACAAATATTTTACTAAATATAAGACATTTCGTGCACCCCTCTAACCTTGTCCACGCACCCCCACATTAGTTTTAATTTGGCCACAGATACTTAGGGAACTTGTGGTGTCAATGATGAGTACATTTCATAGGATTTTTGGAAATGGTAACAAATTTAAATCAAACATTTTTAATTTAGCATACCATCATCTTGCACGGCTTACTTTAAAATGCTTATCATTTTTAATAAATGTTTAGAAGCATGTTTGAAAAGTATCAATATTTGTATTTAAGAACGAATAAAATAAAGGCATGTAGTATTTTAATTTTAAAAAGCATGCAAAATGAAATGTAAATGTACTCAAAAGGTATTGTTTACAAATAAAATTTTGACAAGACTTTTAAGGCTGTTTTCGCTCTATGTTAAATAGGCCCCGATTTTGGAGTATTTTTTCAGATATAAAAAAAACTCAAACATCAATATAATTTTCTGGCTTCGCTATTTTATGCAGGGAGGGGCAGCCTATAGCCCGCGTGCCACATGTGGCACGTGGTACAATTTTCAGTGGCACTCAGCACTACTCTCTAAATTTGTCAATATTTGAGTGGATGGAAATGGATAAATTTGTAATGGACTTTAACAAACAAATATTTTCAGAATTACGGATATTTACAGAATTACGAAAAATAACTCCAAAGATAAATGTACAGTTATTTTGCAAATTATTGAATGTCATTGCTGGAGAGATTTAATTGTTTGAAGAGAGAAAATTACATGTACTCTGCTTTCCGCTTTTAGGTCTACATTTCAAAGTAAAAAATCTTTCCTCCATATGAAAAATATTTCCAATATGCAAAGAAATGGTTTACAACAATGTTCAGAATCGTCTCACATTGAAAGTCTAAATTATACCCTTGATATGGAGACATGAAGTTAAGCACAAGAACACTAGGTTATTTTTAAAAAAAATTCTATTTAACCATAAGGAAGGCTATACTTATATTTTATGGTGTCTATTTCTTATTTCAATAAATATGTCTAAAAGAATTCAGCATATGTACAATTTTATTTTTTATTATTTTTGTTGAAGAAATTGTTTCTTTATGGTGTTTATTTTTATGTTAAGAAATATCTTTAAATCAGGAGTGGGCAGACTTTTCGAGGTTACGGGCTACTTCTAATGTAAGCGTGTCTTAGGTCTTAGTAAAGGCGGTCACCCCAAATGACTTGTAATTTGGGGTGAAATACAATGAAACTGTAAATATTTAACATCTTGACCTCTATTCTCTAACTCCGCCTGCACGATCGCGGGAATAGAATATTTCAAACATGAACTATTGTTTGGCACGCTGAATCTTATTGGTAGATTGGTTTGGCAAGCCAGAGCTAAAAGATTGCCGACCCCTGTTATAGAGCATATTTTATCATAATTCTACTTTTTATTTTGGTCCTTTTTTTCTGATATAAAATGTGTTTTGCATTTTTTTCTCCTATACCACAATGCTAAATGAAGAATAGCTTTTAGCGTTAAAACAAAAAATTATTATTTGTGGAACATTTTGAAATTTCAAAAATGCTATATGACTTATTTTAACATATGTATGAATCGCAATGCCGTTAATTGTTATGGAAAGTGGGACATTTTTCTGCGAAAATCATGCTCCGCGTCTCCAAACATTTGGTATAAAGACAGCCTTTAAAAGTAAAAATAGAATTCACATTGCTATTACCTTTGGAAGATAAAAATTAACATGGTGCAAAATTAATGTTTAAAAACACACATGAATTGCTTAACATGAACTACCGTTTACATTTTTAACACTTTTTACAGTTTTGTTTATGGAATATCAGTTTGCATGAGATACACATATATTTTACACATAAAAGACATTAACGACATCATTTTCTAATACGTAATAACAATCATTATCTTGATTTACAACTTTAACAGAGATATACATCATTAGTGATGATTGTATGATTTAGTTCACATCATTTGCCGATATTTAAACGTAATTCGGTATAAGAAAACATGGAATTAATTGCAATAGTTCATTTCAAACTGTTGGCAATATGTATAATTTACTGTTAAGTAGTAATAAAATATGTAAAACTTTTTACCGTAGCTAATTTAACAATAGTACAGGAAAACAAATTATATAAATTATTAACCATAAAATTTTATTTATTCATTTTTCTTATACCAGAAAAAAAATTAATGTTTAAATTATCCAAACAAGATTATTCTGCATTGAAATTGATTTTACTAAAGTAACATTAGAAAGAAAACATATTCTGATAAGTCGTTTAATGTGTGAATGTAATGCCTGGATGTTTAGACATGAAAAAAAATTGAAATGGGTACAATCAGATAAAAAAACATACTTATTTAATAACGCAGGCATTGATTTTAGTACGATAATTACGATCTGAAAATAATTTCGTAATTTGAACTTTTTTTTTTTTTTTGCATTATGACAGTATAAAAAAAAATAACAGGAACATCTGCAGGAAGGAATATTTCTTCCTTCTTTTTTTTTTAAAGTGTTAACTCAAGGTTTATTGACATAAACAGTTTGCCTAGCAGGTGTTTTTTGTGAAATCAGTAGCAAAGAGGTTTTTTTTAAATCCAAGGTCAAAGTCAATAGCGATTAAATTAAGCTCAAATTGTCAGAGGTTACAACAACAAATGAAAAAAATGCTCATTTAGTGTTAAATACACATAGAGCATAACATTTTACAGACCATAAATAGATACAGAGCTAGTGATATAAGTAACACTTAATTATATAATTCTTGAAGAAAATAGTAATATTCATTTGTAATACAGTCGACTCACGATAATACGAAGTTGAAGGGACCAATGAAAAACTTCTAATTATCAAGACGGTAGAAAAAACTCCCAAAATACACGAAAAGAAATTTTTTTCTAATACATTTAAATTTGAAACTATGTAATAAAACAACAATTGTACATATGCATAAAATAATTTAAAAGTATTTTTAAAAAGTACATATTATATATACAGTCGACTCTCAATAATTCAAACTTCGATATACGAACTTCTCGATAATTCGAAATGTATGCTTCAGTCCCTAGAAAATCCTCACTATCCTGTACAGTCCTGTAGCAAACAGGTTTAGATTACAATTTTTCCGTTGTGTTGTCTCTGCTTGTCTTTCCTGAAACGTAGCCCTTTCAATGACCATCTGTCTGCTACCTCTTCATAGTGTTTTCCGGTTCATCGGGCGAAAAGTACACTTTTATTGCTTTCCTTTTTTAAGTGGACAATAGACCAACCGCACCTGTTGTCAGCCGTCCATATATTTTGTTTAACACACGTGGCCTTTCGACACATGGGTTCAGAAAGGATGGTTACCTATTGTAAAGAGGAGATGCGTAGGATTTTGTTTGAATGTATTGAATGCATTCTTTTAATACAGGTCTTTTTAACTTTTATATAATAATTATATTGTATAATATGTTCTTTTTAAAAGTACTTTAAAATAATTTCATACATATGTACAGTTGTTTTGTTACATAGTTCCAAATTTAAATGTGTTAGCAAGAAATTATTTTTGTCTATTTTGGGAGTTTTTTTCTACCCTCTTGATAATTCGAAGTTTTTCATTGGTCCTTCCAATTTTGAATTATCGAAAGTCGACTAAATATATATATATATACTATAAATATTATACAGAAGTTAAAAGTCTCCTGTATTAAAAATACTTTTATGTATTAAAACTAACAAAAGAATACAAACTGTACATAATTAATTTTTTTATGAAAAAAATCTTTTTTTTTAAATAGTTTTTAATCTAACTGTGTCAATAAATTTTTCTAGAATAAATGAAGCTTGAAAAATGTCCGCATCAAAATGATTTCAAGGAAAAAGTTGCATAGTTTGTTTAATGACACTTTAGCTTCTGTCAGAGTTATCGGAGTCAATCAATTCCGATGGTCATCAAAGAGACTACGTTACAGGGGAGACAAAAGAGACAATACTACACAAAACATGTCAGCTCCAACCTGTTTGCTTCAAGACTCTACGTGATAGTGAGTGTTTGAATTGTCGAGAGTTTTATTAGATCACTTCGAATTATCACGTGTTATAGTCTGGTCAGACACAGATTTTACTTCGAAATATTGAGTGTACCAAAACATATTGTTTAGTTCGAAATATCAAGAGTTTTCTAGGCTGAGCATATACTTCGAATTAACGAAAGGTTCGTATTCTCAAAGGTTTGAGATTACCAAGAGTCTACTATATATTTTCAGCAGAGGTTTAGGAAAAATTAAAAGTACCCATTTACCTTTGGTTATGCATAGATTCTTTAAAAATAATTACTTTTATTCTGAATGTACATTTGATGTAATTGCATACAATTATATATCTCTCTCCATACAAAAAAAGATTTTCCGTGATTCTGTAGTAAATTTATTTATACATAAGACCTAGTTAATAAAAGTGTTATGGAACGTTTCGTTCTGTAACGTTAAAGTATAGATATTTGTTGTAAAAAATTCGAAGAATAATTTTTATTCCATTAGGCTTAGCTGCGCTCGCAACAAAACATTGTAACTAGTCTGATGCCAATATGCGGACTGTTGTCAATCTGGTAAACTGAAGAATGTTACAAGGAAATTGCTTCCAGATTTACAATAAAAATACACAGTATAAATATAAATATTAGTTTACATAAAATACAAATTCCTAATATTACAAATGCATAAATATAAAATTTATTTTAAAAATTAATTATTTTACACAAATTAGTGTTCTATAATTTTATTAAATTTCTGTTTGTTTATTAACTCACTTGGCTTGAAAGACCTTTAGTTAGCAACGAATTGAGAGAGAGAGAGAATAATGTTTGTCTCAACAAAAGCAACTACATCTTTACAACAAAATGGTGCAAAACCAGTTGGGACAAATATATTTTTTATGAGGTGAGACTTTGCTTTAATGAGCAAAAATAGTTAAGGTGACGATGTATTGCAAATTTTACAGCCAATTATGCATAAAAATCTATATGCAGAAAAATATAAAATTTTTTATGAAGTTCAAATTATCAAGAGTATATACAGTCTGTGTTTTAATACAAGCCCTAAAGATCATCCTAAAGTTTATAATAAACCGCCATGCAATGAGTTAGCTGTTATCATTTCGACAAAAGACGGTTCTATGGACAGAGAGGTTGATGCTAGAGTTTATCCGAAGAGTGAACCCGACTCTCAATTTGTGATTTTTAACTCTAGGACTACATAATACACGAAAACTACAGTTTTACAATTTTAGCAATGAGTATGAACAATTGCATAGTTTGTACAATGGAGATTAGTCCACCGTTAGGTGAACAGGGGGTACCTTCCTTCGAATATGTAATAATTCGCCATTTTAAGTTTCCACTATAGAGGGATTTTATTTAACTCTTAATACTCTTGCAGCCCTCCAAGACTTTGAGTGATAATTAATTTTTTAATTTACCCGCCTAAAGGGAATATCCTTTTAACCACACCATTATCTCCGAAAAAAACTACAACATTCACACAGTTCAAAATAAAATGAGGCAATATTGCATCCCCCAGTTGTTCTGACCAGTCACAGAAGTCATTAATGGAAATCACCTGATTTTAAAGCCTTCTGGTTGAGGAAGCTATAAAAGCTCAGGTCTACGGAACGAACAAATAACGCTTTTGTGTATCGTCTAAATGTTCACGTATATTTATGTTGTGTTTCGTTTCGTTGCTGTTTATGTTGTGTTTTTTAATAAAACGGCGGCTTAAAATACCAAAAAGTTTCCTCGTCCTTTCAACGAATGCAACCAGATAAATCTAATCTAGTCAAATGTTTAATAATTCTCGTGAAATATTATAATATATATATAATAATAACCGTAAAATATCCGGTATATAACGAGCACCTATACTTTCAAGCTGAAATTTTTAATGTTTGGGTATATCCACCCTATAACGCACATCCTCTTTTTACGAAGAAATTAGAAATGTACGCGATCTTCTTATGTTGAGCTCTTCTATTCCAGATATTATTCTAGGCTTAAGAAAAAAATAGTATATTTCTAGAACTCTACAACCTCTTTAAGTTCATAAGAACTGTCATTTATTTAAATAAACAGTTTTTTGATCTATATAGAAGTCTAATTTTTTTCTATACTCATTATTATACCCGGCGTATAACGCACACGCGTAAATTTCTATCTTATTTTTAAACGTTTAAAGTGCGCGTTATACACTAGATCTTTAGGTAATTGAAATTGGTTTTGAATTATTTTTGAAATTGTATTTGCTTTCATTTCAGATAAACTAAAGCAAATAAAGGAGTAGATTGACGATTTCAAATTATATTTTATCCAACAATCTTAATTCTAAGCTTACGCGTTTGTCATTGTATTACTGCGACTATTCCACTTTAACCTGAGATGATGTGGTAGCAGAAAGGTTGTAAAAGCGAGCACATGGCCTCGAGTCCTGGTGCCACTGAAGATCCATTGGGTAGGATGTATGTTAAATCCATCGAAACTTTGTCATTACGTGGTGTGAAAGTTTGAAGACTTAGGTGACAGTTTATAGGTTGTTGTTGTTGCCGTGTCCTTCTCGAAGGGAAGGATTGAAAGTTGCCAGAGCCTGTGAGACAGGCTGGACTTCTTAACGATAGATGGCGACACCACCTATCTCCACCTCCCCAATTTAGGCATGGAGCTGACGGGGAGGGAAATTTTCTCCCCCCTGCACTCGTGGTTTCTGCTGCGACCGCCCACAAGACTTTCGGACCCACTGATTTAACGAGTACGTACTCCGGGTGTACTCGGTGGGATTTGGTGGCATCGGGCATCGAACCTAGGCCCTCCGGTCTGGAGTCCGATGCTCTAAACACTAGGCTTCCCACGGCCCTAAATAGTGCCTTAGGTGGTATGCTTTAATAAAAAAATCAAATCTATTTTGACCTGTATTGTCTTACTATATTATGATATGATTATTAGCCTTAATACGGAGTTTTAGGATTTTGGTACATTATTAAGGCTCATATACGTGCACAAACTATTATAATACACTATTCCAAATAGGAAAAACAAAGGCGCAATTTTCTATTCATTACAAATGACAAACAATAACTTCATAACAAAATGCACGAGAACAGAAAGAAACAGTCACCCGAGTCCAAAGCGGATAATGCCACAATATTTCAAAGAACTCAAGATTTTTTGTTTTTAGTCGTACATAAGCCCACACAACAAAAACACAGTTAAAGAAACCCATTTCCTCTTGATCATCCAATTAAAGAGAAATCAAAAGATCAAGCAGAAATATAAAAACGTTTCCTAAACAACAAAGATATCACTTTCTGAGGAAAAAAAAAAATAATAAATAACAACCCAGTGATCTACGAAGAAGACACTACATCTACGAAGAAGGGTGCGTTTACATTGAATTTACTGGCGGAAACTTGTGTCGTCTTTATCAAAGGACTCCTCTATATTCCAAGATGTGACAGTATCTCTCTGACGTAATTAATTTGCAGCAGATGCCTTGAAGGGTTTCCCTTCTGTCAACTAATGGCAAGAAATATCGGGACGGTTCCGGCTCTGCGCTTCTCCGATTTCATCATCTTTTATGACTCATTTCACCTCGTGCGTCCATAAATTGTGAATTATATAGAAAATTAAGGACAGCAGGAGGCCTTAATGAAGAGGTCCAGTTATTAATTTTCCTGTTCGTCTGGACGTAAGTGATGATGTATGTAGTTTCTGATGTTGCGTATTAATGCTGCGAATGGAAATAAAAATGGGAATGGTCTTTTCA